>CAUYQG010163333.1:0-31757 GCA_963574415.1 Tarsius wallacei
GCCAGATACATACATATTCTCCATCTATAAAAAGAGACTTCAAGATACACTTTCACGAGATACCACCATACACCTATTAGAATGGCTAAAATCCAGAAAAACGGAAAACACCAAATGCTGGCGAGAACACAGAGCAAAAAGACCTCTCATTCTTTACTGCTGGAAAGGCAGAATGGTACCACCACTTTGTAAGACATTTTAGCAGTTTCTTTCTTTTCTTTCTTTTTCTTTTTCTTTTTTTTTTTTTTTTTTTGATTGGAAAATATGGTTTATTTAGAAAGTAGATTAGCAACGATAGGGAGAGAAAAAATTCACCTTCCCAAAGTAGGGGAGAGGACCAAAGCTAGGAAAACATGGTAGCCATAGATTAATGAACACATGGCCTGGCCAGAGTTTATCAAAAACAATGACTGGTCTAGCAGTTTCTAACAAAGCTAAACACAGTCCTATCACATAATCGCCAATTGCACTCCTTGGCATTTCCCAGGGACTTGAGGAGAGAAGAGTTGAATTGGCAAAGCATGGGAATTTTTAGGGCAGTGGACTAATTCTGTATAATCCAGGTGGAGACATGGCATTAATGCATTTATCAAAACCCACAGAATTCTACAGCACTAAGAGTGTGAAGATATTTTTTAAAAATCAATTAGGAGGTCGGGGACCCCAGGATGAAATGGAGACTATGACAAAAGAATCTATAATACAAATGTATGACATCCCTTACTGAAGGTGGTGAAGGGGAAAGGCATTGACCTAAGAGACTTTGGAAGTGAGCACAGACTGTTAGACTAAGGGAAGATGGAATTGCACATGAGCACTGGACTCTAGTTGGTAAAGTTGCTTCCTAGGGCTCAGGTTAGCAATTTTGAAGCCACTACACTTGCATACAGAGATTGACTAAGTAAATGGATGGAGAACAGTAGGAACCAGGTTACAGATAAGCAAAGGAGGAAGGCTGAAGGAACTGTGTGGAACTGGGTTAGAATTGGAGGCATCAATATGAACTCATGTTTCTCTTGGAAAGATTAGATAGATAGATAGATAGATCATATACATGAGTGGTTTTTTATACATACAAGGGGGAACCCCAAAAAACTGGAATTTATTTATGAGAAATTACATATTTGTCCTTTCATGTTTAAACTTCAGTCACCTTCAAAGTACTCTCTGTTGGATGCAATACAACTATTGAGATGCTTCTTCCACTGTTCAAAACAGCTTTTGAACTCATCAATTTTGATGCCTTTTAGTGTTTCTTTCATTTTCTGTTTCACCTCTTTCACATTATCAAAATATTTCCCTTTGAGAACTTTTTTCATCATAGAGGAAAAAAAAGTCGCTCTCAGGGTGAGATCAGGTGAGTAGGAGAGTGGGGCATGGGAGTCATGCTGTTTTTGGTTAAAAAAAAAAAAAAACTGCTGAACTCCCAGCACAGTGCAAGCAGGTGCTCTCGTAAATGACCCATCATGAAATGGACAAACATGTTAAAATAATCTCCAAAAAAAATTTACTGAAGCTAAACACAGCCTCTCATAACAACACCAGCTGGTACATTGATGCAAATGGGTTTCTAGAACACTTACTTAGCAAGGAAAGCCTGTACTACAAAGGGCCCACCCTCCAAAAAATAATTCCCGTTTTTTGGGGGTCCCTTCCCATATATTTCCTACCTCTATCTACTTAGAGGGCCTAGAAGCAGTGACACCCAGTCACCATGGGCACACACAGCAACCAGGTGTTGGTTTTTAAATACCATTCTTCAACTAAAGGAACCAGGGCTATTTAGAGAAATTGCTGATTCTAGTGTTGGGACAGAACATACATAAGACGAATCTGGAGCACTATGTAGTGGGAGAGAGTAAGAAAGTACCCAAAAAACAAAATAATGAGGGCTCCTGAAGACACAGAGCCAACTGTGTCAATGGCAAAAGCTGGAACAATTTGAGCAACAAATAAATACGACCCAAAGCACTTTAAAAATCCATGATCCCATGCTGATATAAATAAATAATTGAATAAATAAATAAATGGGCGAGAACAGGCAAAACACCCATATAGACAAATTCCAGATAATGTATGCAGATTTTACCCTCCCAGGAGGTGAAAGCACAACTCCCCACTCATCCAGGGTGGACTGTGCTTGGAGTAAAGTATAGAAAGAGGGAAAAAAATATGTAGTGTTCTAAGCAACTTTCTCGTGGAGGCATCTGACAGACTCAGCCAGGCAGTCAAGGTCAACATCAATCCTGGTAAGTCATGTTGACAGTATGTACCTTTGATCTGACGTGAGCAGAAGGGTACTTTACCTCTTGGGTCTTCTTCCCAAGAGCCCACGACCCCAGTGCAACCGTGAGGAAAACATCAAAGTCCTTACTGAAGAACGTTTGTAAAATTCCTGACCCGTACTCCTCAAAACAGTCAATGTCATCAAAAACAAGGAAAGTCTAAGAAATTTTCAAAGTCAAAGAAGAACCTAAGGAGATATGACAACTAAATAGAGCGTGGTATCCTGGTGGGGATCTTGAATGGGAAAAGACTTAGAAAATAAACAGAGAAATCTAAAAAAAAAAAAAAAAAAGCCTTGCATTTACTCAATAACAATGCACAAATATTGGCTCACTAATTGCAACAAATATACCATACTAATGTATAATGTTAAAACAGGGGAAACTGAGTGGGTGGTTTATGGGAACTCTCTGTATCATCTTTGCAAGTTTTCTGTAAATCTAAAATGATTCTAAAATAAAAAGTTTATTTTAAAAATATCTCTATATATACTTTCACAAACAAACCTGGGCACTGATGCAAAGCCTCCTTCTGTTCCTGCGATGGTTTGAATGCATGTGTCCTTCCAAAATTCCTATGTTGGAATTAAATCCCAGTGTGATAGCATTAAGAGGTAAGCCTTTACAAAGTGCCGAAGGTATTTGGAATGATTATTTAGGGCAGGATTAGTAATCTTATAAAAGGGCCTTTTTGTCCTTCTGCCTTCAGCCTGCTGAGGACACCGTGTCTGTCCACTCCAGAGGATACAGCAACAATGCACCATCTTGGAAGAAGTGACAGGAACCTCCCCAGACACCAAGCCTACTGATGCCTTGATCTTGGACTTCCCGACCTCCAGAACTGTTAGAAATAAATTTCTGTTGTTTATAAACTACCCAGTCTAAGGTATCTTATTATACCAGCACAAACAAACCAAGGCAATCCCCCAACATACCACAGGGCAGAATTCTGACAACTTTCACCAAAAAGGAAAGGCCAAGCCCGAAGGACTCAGAAAAAAAAAAAAAAGCACTCACAAAGCCTTGGCACTCAAGCATTTTATTCCCTCTGCACCCCTTCTGCCCCCACCTAGCAGAGAACTCCATACACTCTGAGAGGGAACAGGCCTGAGGCCAGAAGGAAAGCCAGATGATGGGAAGAAGCCAGCAGCCGGGGTCTTTGGCTATGACTGCCCTCCCCACCACAGCCACCAAGTCAACCCTCGGGCAACTCCAACCACAGTGCAGTGGGCCTTGAGGGCTGATACAGCCCACAAGCTCACTGCGTTCAGCATGCTTTGCTTCCCAAGACTGGAGTCATCTGATATATTTCAGAAAGTTTCCATCAACAACAGCTTAAAAAGAAATTTAATGCCCTTGCCCATGAAGAGAGATGACTTTGTTTTCTGGATACTGTAATTATGTGAAAACAAGATTTACTTCCCCAGGAAAGGGAGTTGCATTTGGCTGCACCTACTGTGAGATGTTTTACATATTTTGTTTCAATGGACCCCATAATAGGGCCATAAATATTTTCATCGTTCTCATGTCATGGGTGAGAAAAACAAGACTTGAATAAATTAGAGAAGTGGCCCCAATTCCAGAAAAGCCAAGATTGCACTCTCAGGAATCTGGTTTTTCTTCCCTCCTTCCCCGTGCTGCCAACGGGGGTGAAGCTGGGTCTGGTTCCTGCAGCCCTGGAACAGCTGGCTCACTCACACTCACCACAGGCCTCAGCAACAGGGCCCCTCACCCTTCATTCCAACACAGGGTGCAGGACACTGCTCTCAGGGGGAGGGATCTGAGGCCCAGGAGCTCCTGGCCCCATTCCATGTGGCTGAGACCAGGTTGCAGGTGCCCACCCACTACTCCAGCTGCCACATCTGGGCCCCACAGCTGGGGGCACAGAGAACACTATAGAGTCAGCATTTCCCCCAGTAAAGAGGCAGCCCAGGCAGGCAGAGCAGCCCCTGACCTGGCACTCCCACCTAGATACAGCTCCACAAATAGAATCACAACAATTAAACAGAGAGGCCCTCCCAGGGGTAAGGAGACAAGAGCGAGTGGGAAGGAAAACTGATGGAGAGTCCATTTCACCCATTGGGAGACAGGAACGTGAGGATCTGCAAAAATACAAGTGGTTTTGCCTCATCTCACTTTGGGTTTTGTCTTATTTCAGTTTTTAATATGTGAAAAGTCCTGGAGGTCATCAACAGAGCTTGCCAAGCCAATTTCTCCATCTCCAAACACATCCCATAGCAGACTCTTGTTGCCATGGCAACTATCTGGCCCCAAGCCTCCCATCCCCTCTCTCCCTGGGAAAAGTAATCCACCATTTTCACAGGCTAAAGGGGAAAAAAGCATATAATCATATCAATCAGTGCAGGAAAAGCATATGTCAAAAATCAATGCAGTCGTCCCTCGGTATACATGGGAGACAGGGGATTTGGTTCCAGAAACCCTCCCCTCCACATATAATCAAATCTGCACATATTCAAGCCCCACAGTGGGGCCTGCAGTCCCTGCATCTGCAAAAAGTCCCTCCATATACATGGGTTTCAAATCCTGGGAACACTGTACTTTGGTTATATATATGGACCCATTCAAGCCCATGTTGTTCAAAAGTCACCTGTACTCATTCAAGATAAAACTCTCAGAAAAATAATAATGGAGGGAATTTCCTCAACATGATAAAGAGCACTTGCAAAAAAGCCTACAGCTAACATTTTACTTAATGATCTAAGATGGAATGCTTTCTCCCAAAGATTAGTGACAAGGCAAGAAAATTCATTCTCATCATTTCTACTCAAGTAGTGCTAGAAGTCCTAGCCAGTGCAATCAGGCAAGAAAAGTTTTAACAAGGCATCCAGACCAAATGGAAGTAATTAACTTGTCCCTATTTGCAAATGACATGATTGGCTACACAGAAGTCACAAAGAACCAACAAAAAAGCTTACAGCACTAAAAAGTGAGTTCAGCGAGGCCAAAAGATAAAAGGTTCAAAAATTGATTGCATTTCCTTAATCTAGCAAGAAACACGTGGCTAAGAAAATTAAAAATACAATGACCACAATCACGCTAATGAACACAACCATCGCTTTATATAGTTACCTTTCATGTGATGAAAACACTTAAGAACTAGTCCCTTAGAAAACTTCAAGTATAAAATACATTATTATTAACTATAGTTACCACTTTACGATGCATATGTATATTAAAACATCTGATTGTACTCTAGAAATATATATAATTTCTATTTTTTATTATACCTCAATTAGGCTGGTTTTAAAAACACTGTTTATAGCTATTAAATAAGACTAAATACTGAGTTGTAAATCTTTTAAAAATATACAGAACTGATATGTTAAAAACTACAAAATGCTGATGAAAAAAATTAACAAAGATCTAAATAAATGGAGAGACAGACAATGTTCATGGATCAGAAGATTCAATATGAGGAGTCGGGAAGATGGCGGCCAAGCCAGTCAGACTATGCAAGTCCTGGCGTGAGTGAGTGAGTACATGAAAAATTTTGTGCACATGCTGGTGAGCAAGTGGGCATGTGAGTGACTGACTGGGTGAAGGTTAGGAAGCTAGTGACCAGGGCTCTCCTGGTGCAGTGGCTGGTACCACAGCTGTTGGGCTTGGACCCTAGCAATTCCCAGGATGCAGAAGCCAAGCACCATTTTTTAAAAATCAACAAAACCCTTCCTGGGATGAAAATGCTGGGAGAGACTGACTAAGTGGGGGCTCATGAGCAAGTTGCCAAGGCCCTGGTATAACAGCTGGTGCTGCAGCTTCTCTGCTTAGTCCCTGGCTCTTCCCAGGTTGCAGAAGCCGAGCACCAATTTTTTTTTTAATGGACAACATTTTCCTGTGAAGAAGCAGCAGGGAGAGACTACGTCCCAGATTCTGCCTCACCACTGCAGCAGGAGAGAATGCCAGTTCCAGGCTTTGCCTTACCACTTCAGTGCCTGGCAGGGCACTGGCAGCAGGGGCTGCAGAGGGAGGCCAGAGGTGGAGTCCCACAGAGGAGGACAGGAGAGCACCCTGGCGCCATCTTGAAGGTGGGGCAGGAAGGTGCTCCAGCTTGCTCACTGCGGAGCAGCAGACCCAATCTCTGAGGCTGGTGTATCAACTACTCAGGGATTGATCATGACCCAGAGGGAATATCCTGAAAGCACAAACTTTGGAGTGACCTGATGGGTGCTGAGTCCCAGGTGCCCCACCACCTACCCTGATTCAGCTGTGGGACAAAGGGTATGGCTAGAAAAAATGAGGAAGGACTCCTAAGAGATCAGTGGTGAGTACAGGGATGACCCAAATCCCCTCCTCCCCTGACTGGGGCACCTCCCACAAGTACATATCTGGGGAAGCAACAATCCTGCATCTCCACATGGGAGGAGGTCTGCCTGGCTATATGAGAGTGGGAGGGGAGGACTGCAGTCCAACCCACCTCCACTGCCCCTCCTCCTTCCCTGCTCTGGACACTGAGGAAAGAGTGAAAGAGGTGGCTCTGCAGGAGAGACCTGATTAGAGGAACAATTACAGAGCCTGCCACAGAGGGCAGGATTTTTTGTTTCATTTTTTAAAAATTTTTGCTTGTAAGTTCATCTATTTTTTAAATAATTTCCCTTTGTGCAAGAATGTGTATGTGAGGGTTTGATCTGCATCCCCCAAAATTTTATTCTTTTTTTCTTTTCTTTTTCTGTTTCTTTCTTCTTTTATCTATTATTTTCTGTTTATGTGTGCATGATTGAGTGTTCATCTTTCAATTTTGCTGTTGGTTTGGTTTTGCTCTTTTGTTCTAGGTTTTGGGTGTTTTTTTTTGTATTTTCATTTTTTATAGTTCAAGATGTGGGTCAATATATGTATGAGGGTTCAATCTGAATTCCTTTTTTTTTTTTTTTTTGGTTCAGTCTTTCTGTTTTTCTTCTCCATTCACTTTGTGCTAGGCATCGTGTGTGTGTTTGTGTTCAGTTTTATTGGTTTTTTTGTTTTTGTTGTTTATTTTGTTTCACTTTGTTGTTATTCCAGTTTGTTTTGGGGGAGTGTGTATATCTCTGTGTGTGTGTTCAATTGTTTTTTGCATTGGTTTCTGCTTTGCATTGGCATATAGAGTGGTGGTGGGGAGTGGGTCTCAGAGAATACATACCACAATAAGTGAATATTGTAATTTGCAAGTAGTTTCTGAACCCTAGTGTCCCATCCTCTATTTTATTCGACTTTCAAAAACTACATGAGACAGTAAAGCTTCCCATCCACCATCCTATTTCAAAACAGAACTAATCCAGAGCACAGATCAGGGAAGAATAGAGGGCTGAGCAGCATCCAAAGGGAAAGCCTCTCCCATTGATACTGAATAACAGAACTAAAGATAAAAACAAGAGATCTGTTACAAATGAGGAAAAAACAAAGGAAAACCACAGGCAATTTCAAGTTTACCAAAGAGAAAACTCCTGAAAAATCAGACCTTGGTGCCCAAACAATAGAAGTCACCAATGACTGGCCCCAGAATACTACAGGGATTAGGGAATGGATGGAAACAGTGAATAAGACTCAAGAAAGACAAGATGCAACACTGAAAGAACTTGTAACAGAGATTGTGGCAATAAAAAATTTCATCCAGGTAATAAATAACAAGACGACAAGCATGGACAGCTGAAGAAAGACTCTCAGAACTTAAAGATCAGAACATGGAATTAACCCAGTCTATAAAAAACATAGAAAGAAGACTCGGAAAGAAAGAACAAAGCCTACAAGAGATGTGTGATTATATCAAGAGGCCAAACCTATGCCTGACTGGTATCCCAGAAGAAGAAAGGGAAATGGAGAACAACTTGGAGCAAGTATTCCAGGAGGCAATCCAAGAAAACTTTTCCCATTTCACCAGAGATGTGACCAGCCAAGCACAAGAGATACAGAGAATTCCCACAAGACATCAAATGAGAAGACCAATCCCTAGACACATAGTAATTTGCCTACACAAAGTGGGCACAAAAGAAAAAATCCTAAAGGCAGCAAGAGAGAAAGGTCAGACTACCTACTTGGAAAAACCAATCAGAATAGCAGCAGCCCTATCGGCAGAAACACTACAAGCAAGAAGGGACTGGAGTCCTATATTCAAAGTCCTAAAAGATAAACAGTTTCAACCAAGAATTTCCTATCCAGCCAAGCTCAGCTTCATCAGTGATAGACAATTAAAATCCTTCTCAGACATCCAATCCCTAACAGATTATGCAGCTTCCAGACCAGCTCTATAGGAGACACTTAAAAAGGTATTAAGCACAGAAGAAAGGAAAAAAAAAATAACCACACACTTCCCAAGAGAACAGCAGAGCATGGAGTCAACAGAGAACACAGTACAACAAGAAACTTGAAAACACACACACACATCAACCCCAAAGCCAAAAGAAAACAAGTAAACAAAGAAAAACTTTATAAAAACCTCATGACAAAGATAAACAATCACATTTCAATAATCAGCCTGAATTTGAATGAACTAAATGCACCACTGAAAAGACACAAAATGGTAAACTGGATAAGAAATCTTGAACCAATTATTTGCTGCATCCAGGCAACTCATCTCAGCACAAGGGCAACATCAGAAGGGAAAGCCTCTCTCATTGACACTGAACAGAACTACTGTTATTCACAGTAGCTATACACAGACCCAAAGTTAAAGAATGGAAGACAAGTTTCCAGGCAAATGGATCACAAAAGAAGGCAGGAGTCACAATCTTAATATCAGACAAAACATCCTTTAAGCTATCAAAAATGTAAAAAAGATGCAATAGGACACTACATAATGATAAAAGGTTCAATCCATCAACAAGAAATATCCATCCTAAACATATACGCACCCAACAGAGGAGCACCAGCATTGATAAAGCAACTACTAAGTAAACAAAAAAAAGATATTGACTCTAACACTTATAGCAGGGAACTTGAATACCCCATGAACAGCTCTAGATAGGTCATCGAGGCAAAATATCAGCAAGGAGATAGAGAAACTAAACTTGACACTCGATCAAATGGACTTAATAGATACCTATAGATTATTCCACCCAACAACCACAGAATATACATTCTACTCATCACCACATGGAACGTACTCCAAGATCGGTCACACCTTGGCCATAAATCAAGCATAAACAAATTTCATAAGGTTGAAATCTTGTCATGCACATTCTCAGACCACAGTGGAATAAAAATAAATATCAACACCAACAAAATTTCCCCAAAGTTCACAAAGACATGAACACTAAACAGCATGATGCTGAACAACTACTGGATCAACACTAAAATCAAAGCAGAAATTAAAAGTTTCCTGGAAACAAATGAAAATGAAAAAAACATCTTACCAAAACCTCTGGGATGCCACGAAACATGATTATATCATTAGATACAGAAAAGCTTTTTACAAAATCCAGCCTCTCTTCCTGATAAAAACCCTCAAACACCTAGGTATAGAAGGAATATACCTCAAAATAGTAAGTGCCGTCTATGATAATCTCACAGCTAACATATTGCTAAATGGACAGAAACTAGAAACTTTCCCCTGAAAACAGGAACAAGACAAGGCTGCCCACTCTCACCCCTCTTGTTCAATGTTGTTGGAAGTTCTAGCTAGGACAATTAGACAAGAAAAGGTATCCAAATAAGAAAAGAGGAAGTCAAGTTATCCCTCTTTGCTGATGATATGATCCTATACCTTGAAAATCCAAGAAAATCTGTCAAAAACCTGCTTGCACTGATAGAGGACTTTGGCAAAGTCTCAAGGTACAAAACAAATGTGCAAAAGACAGTTGCATTCCTATACACCAACAACAAGTAGGCAGAGATCCAGATCAAAAGCATAATCCCATTCACAATAGCCACAAAAAAATGAAATACTTCATCATCTTCCTAACCGGAGAAGTGAAAGACCTTTACAATGAGAACTACAAAACGCTGCTCAAAGAAATCCAAGAAGACACAAACTAATGAAAAAATATTCCATGCTCACAGACAGGAAGAATCAACATTGTTAAAATGTCCATCCTACCAAAGGCAATGTACAGATTCAACACAAGACCGTTTAAGTTACCAACATCATTCTTCTCAGACCTGGAAATGACAATACAGAAATTCATACGGAAACATAAACGACCACGAACAGCCAAAACATTCCTTAGCAAGAGAAACAAAGCAGGAGGTATCACACTTTCAGACTTCAAACTCTACTATAAAGTTACAGTAATCAAAACAGCCTGGTACTGGTATAAAAACAGGCACATAAACCAATGGAACAGGGTAGAGATTCCAGAAGCAAAGCCTCAATTTCTCAACCAACTCATCTTTGACAAAGCCTCCAACAACAACCACTGGGAAGAGGAGAGTCTGTTTAGTAAATGGCGCTGGGAAAACTGGCTAACCACATGTAGAAGATTGAAACAGGACCCCTATCTATCACCATACACAAAAACTAACTTTAAATGAATCAAAGACCTAAACATAAAACCTCAAACTATAAGAATCTTAGAAAACACAGGAGACACCCTTATGGAAATTGGAACCGGCAACAATTCCTGATCAGAACCCTAAATCCCCATACCTTAAAAAATAAGATAGACAAGTGGGACCTCATTAAACTAGCAAGCTTCTGCAAAGCAAAAGAAACCCTCAAGAGAACAGAGAGACAGCCCACAGAATGGGAAGAAATATTTGCCAACTGTGTGTCTGACAAAGGCCTAACATCTAGGATCTACAAGGAACTCAAACATGCCAAAAGGAAAAAAAAGCCCCATTAAAAAGTGGGCAAAAGACATGAATAGACACTTCTCAAAAGAAGATATATGAGCAGTTAGCAGACACATGAAAAATTGCTCAGCCTCACTCATCATCAGAGAAATGCAAATCAAAACCACATTGAGATATCACCTAACCCCAATAAGACTGGCCATCAGAATCAACAGATTCTGGCAAGGAAGTGGAGAAAAAGGAACGCTTCTACACTGCTGGTGGGAATGCAAACTAGTGCAACCTCTTTGGAAGACAGTGTGGAGATTTCTGAAAGAACTAGAAATTGACCTTCCTTATGACCCAGAAATTCCCCTATTGGGAATATACCCTGAGGAACTCAAATCATTCTATTAAAAAGATAGCTGCACACATATGTTTGTTGCAGCTCTGTTCACAATAGCAAAAACATGGAACCAACCATGCTGCCCATCGAAACTGGACTGGATTTTTTTAAATGTGGTACATATACACAATGGAATATTATGCTGCCATAAAGAAGGACAAACATATGGACTTCGCAGAAACTTGGATGGATTTAAGTCGATCATACTCAGTGATCTATCACAGAAACAAAGAACAGAGTATCATATGTTCTCACTCATAAGTGGACCTTGAACTATTATCATGATACTATAAGAAAGGGATTGACAGTAGTGGGAAACTGTCAGGGGAGGGGGGATGGGATTGGCAGTTGAGGTAAATTGCTAGGGAAGGGAGGGGCACATCTCATCAACAAGGGTATCTGGGTAATCAACATTTGTATACCTAATCCTGAATTTTACCCCACATCTTTATAATAAAAAAAGAAGATTCAATACAGTAAAGATGCCATTTCTTTTTTTAAAATGCCATTTCTCCCTACATTGCTACGTAGGTTTAATACAATTCCTATCAAATCCCAGCAAAATTTTTTATGCACCTAGATTAGATTATTCCAAATTTTATTTGGAAAGGCAAAGAAACTAGAAAAGCTGAAACAATTTTGACAAAGAAGAAAAACGTAGGAGGAGTGCATCTAATCAATTTCAAGACTTGTTATATAAGCCACAAAACCAAGTGCGGGGCCGATGGGAGACAGACCCACAGATGGATGGAACAGAATAGTGAACCCAGAGATAGACTCACACAAATATGCCCGACTGACTTTTGACAAAAGCACAAAAGCAATTAAACAGAGGGTTCGCTATTTCACAAATGGTGTTAAAGCATTGGATATCCATAAGCAAAGAAAGAAAGAGTGAGAGAAAGAAAGAAAAGAACCTGTTTTTTATTTAAAAAGTAACTCAAAATAAATCAAAGACACCAAATAAAATATAAAACCATAAAACTTTTAGAAAAAAAAAGAGAAGTATTATAAATCCTCAGCATCCAGGGCTAACCAAAGAATTCTTAAACTTGATACCAAAAGCATAATCCATAAAAGAAAAAAATAATAAATTGAATTTCATCAAAATTAAAAGGATGTGCTCTGAGAAAGATCTTTCAAGAGGATTAAAATACAAGCTACAGAGTGGGAGAAAATATTTGCAAACTACATATCTGATAAAGAACTCTGAAGCTCAATAACAAAAAAACAAGCTCTCGATAATGTCTCATATTTGCGTGGTGGTTTACGGTTCACTTTCTCCATGCTCTCTGGTAACCCGCCTGTCAGCCTTGATTTCTATAATGTCCTTGCCTTCCAGATGAAGACCTGAAGACTTTCCTACACTTACAGAAAATTTACCTTTTTTTTTTTTTAAGTTGGGGGGGTTCTTACCCTGTCACCCAGACTGGAGTACGATGGCATGATCACAGCGCACCACAACCTCAACCTCCCGGACTCAGACGTGCCTTCTGCCTCAGCCTCCAGAATAGCTGAGACTACAGGCCCAAATAACTTTTTTATTTTTTGTAAAGACAAGATCTTGCCATGTTGCCTAAGTTGGTCCCAAACTCCTGGGCTCAAGCAGTTCTCTCGCCTCAGCCTCCCAAATTGCTAGGATTATCACCATGAGCCACTGCGCCTGGCCAAAATGGACCGTTTTCACCATCTTTAAGCGTACACTTTCATGGCAGTAAGTGCATTCACACTGCTCTACAGCCATCAACATCATTCTTCTCCAGAACTGTTTGCATCTTGCACAACAGAAACTACACAGCTTCCCCAACCACACCCCGCCCCCTGCCCCTGGCAGCCACTATTCTCCCTTCTGGCTTTATGAATTTGATGGTCCTGGGGACCTCAAGTATATGGAATCACACAGGATTTTTTTCCTTGGTGACCGGCTTATTTCACTGAGCAGCACGTCATGAGAATTCAGCCACGTGGAAGCAGGTGCTAGAATTTCCTTCTTTTTTGAGTTGGAGTCTCGCTCTGTCACCCAGGCTGGAGTGCAGTGGCACACTCACGGCTACCCCAGTATCGACCTGCTGGGCTCAGGAGATCCTTCCGTCCCAGCTTTCCATGTAGCTGGAGGAACTACAGGCATGCGCCACCATGCCTGGCTAATTTCTTTTTTGATTTATTGCAGAGACAAAGTCTCACCATGTTGCCCAGGCTGGTCTCAAACCCATGGGCTCAGGCAATCCTCTCACCTCGGCCTCCCAAATTGCTGGGATTACAGGCTTGAGCCACTGCGCTCGGCCAAATTTTCTACTTTTTAATTCTGGGCCATATTCTGTGAGTACCCTGGATTTGAACAGTCACCCAAAAAGGCAGCCTGGACTGGGCAGTTGCTCCACCCTCTGAAAAGCTGGCCTGTTCGGGTCCATTCTCCCGAGTCTTTTGTCCTGATCCTATAGGCACCTACCCATCCAGCTTCCTCCCAGTGCACAGCATAAACCTTGTTATAAAACTGTACATTGGGGGCCTGGAGAATTTACCAAGACAGATGAGGAAGATACAAACAGACACCATTTTGGAAGGCACACGGTTATGGGATGACACGTGCAGCCCAGGTGTGTGCAGGTGGCTGGACCCAGGAGGGCAGAGGGTGGAGGCAGTGGTGGGAGGCTGGTGGGGTTGGTGGGTCGGGGTGCCCAGCCTTGTCCCATTCGTCTCACCACTGGTTCTAACGTGGCACAGCCATGCAAACGCCGCTGGGATTGTCAGAGAACTAAGGAGGGGTTAAATATTTTTTGCAAAACCTCCTCTCGTCTAATTTGCGTTGCGCTTTTGAAGACGAAGAGGCCGCAGGCCTCGGTTATCAGTGAGAAGAAGGAGAGAAGGACTATAAACATCTCAGAGCCGAGGAGGGCGGGAGGAGGCTCTCACCGTCCTTGAGAATATCAATTCCAAAACGATTCTATTCCGCCACATAAAGGAGCCGGGCCTTTCAAAGAAAACCAGCCTTTCATAAAATTTCTTGGAAATCTAGTCAAGAAAGTGTGCGTGTCTCCCTCAGATAACGCGGCTGTATTATAGGCATTTAAATAGATCAGCGAGCTATGAAAAAAGAAAACAGCCATTTAAGCAGAGGCTGAGCCAAGCTGGGGCCCGCAGGGCTCTGGAAAATCTGGGATGGGTGCAGCCAGGGTGACCGTGTGCCCTATTCCATCCTCAGGACAGCCCAAAGCTTGAAGGACCACCAACACAGCAGCACCCGGGTGTGGTTTTAATGCAGCTTCCTCAGACCCATGCCAGACCTGCTGAACCCCCATCTCTGGAGACAGTCCCCAGGAATTTGCATTTTCACACATTTCTCAGGCGACAGCTAGAACGCCTCATGGGGCTCCTGACTCCATTTCCGCTGAGGGCCAAAGTCCAAAGATGCCCATGGGGACCGCCACGAGCCACGGCAAAGTGTCCAAGCATGTGTGCAACTCCACGCTGGCATGTCAGCCCTCGGCCCCACCCATCTCAAAATGCAGGGACCAGAGATGCAGAGGCAGAGGGAGCAATGAAATTGACATGCTGGTTTCTTTAGAAAGAGGCTGTGTGTCCCCATACCCCCACCCCTCTAGGGAATGGGTGGAGACCCTTCCCCTCGCCTCCAGGAAGGAAGAGAAACTCATGAAAGAGTCCCTGGGGGTTGGTGTGTGTCCCCAAGGGTGCACGGGTCACACAGACTGCGGCTACCCACCCTCAAAGACCAGGCCCCGTGAAGGTTACAGCTGGCAGGGAAGGCTGAAGGGAGAGACCGCCCCCACCCACAGGGGCCAAGCTGTGGCCTCCTGCTAAGGATAATGACCTGGAGTGAGTCACCTTTAGGAGATTCTTCCCAGGAGGAGGACCCTCAGGTAGGACAGGCTAGAACCCGAGGAGAATGGACGGCTGGGGACTCTGGGGCCACCCAAGGAAGCACAAGCCTGCAGGGAGAGGGTGGCCACCCCCACGGCAGCTGCAGTCCGAGGGGCTGGAGAGCAGGGGATCTCCAGGAAGCCCCCAGAACTCCTGGTGCCAAATGCCCCCCCTTTCTCTTCCCCTCCCCCTCCAACCTCGAAGGAACTAGGTGCCTTGGGATGGGGCAGGTAGAGGAGATTTGGACCAGCCGGAATAAAGCTAGCAGAAGTCCCCAGCCGAGTCCCCAGTACAGGCTGCCAGCCTTGACCAGGCCCAGGCTGCAGGAGCGGATGCTGCCGCTGAACCCAGACGCTGGGCTTTGATAATTTCCCTTGACTGAACACATTACTTTAAAGAAAAGTCAGATTATTGTGTAACTAAAAATGACAACGGGACTTTTCACTTACTGAGAAGCACCAGGGACATGCCAGGGCCTGAGAGAGTTTATCCAAGGCGCAATCCAGGGACCCTGCAGAAGACGGAGTTGCCCAGGCCGGGCGAGGAGTGCCCTGTGGGCTCCATTCACAAAACCAGAGGGCCAGGCAGCCGCGATTGAAGAAGCAGTGGCCAGTACATGTGCTGGAGTGGAGGCAGCCCTCATAAGCCCAGAAACCTCATGGAAGCCAAGCAACCATGTGGGAACTCGTAACTAAAACAAACCCTCTTCATTCTGCCATTCCACGGCCATCCCTCTCCCACCCCCATGCTGTGCACTCTGGATCCACTCAAGCTACTGCCCAGAGGCGGCCAGACAAGACCTTTGGCGAATGTGTTAAACCCCCAATTGCCTGATCAACATCCATTATCTCTCTCTTCCTTAGAAACAGACCTAATTTCCAGCCACGTGGCAAGCTACAAAACTCTCTATCCCAGCCTCCCTTGCACTAGGTGTAGTCACGATTCAGTTCCGGCCAATGAGATGTGAGCAAAGTGTTATACAGAACTTCCTGGAAAGTCTCCCTAAGAGGAGACTCCTGCCTGGGACATGGACGGGACGGCCAGAGCTCCAGCACCCATCTTGGACCATGAGGATGAAAACTTCCTGGAGTGTTGATCTTTAACAGCTTCCTATGGCGACCCATCTTCAAACCACTGTTAAACAAAAAGATGTATACAATCTCTATCTTGTGCAGACACTTTCTGGGAAGAGTCCTGTTAAATGGTGTTGAACCTGAACTCAGCTGGTGGATAGATACAGTACCCCTCTCGCACATCTCATCCCATGAAGCACACTGCCAGCCTCGCACACGGTGGCACATGGGCCAGGTTCAGCTCACCCCACTGTTTGCTTCAGGTGGGAAAGGCATGCCTGAGAGTTTTGCCCTTGGCTGCCTGTACCAAGCCAAGGTGATCCGTTGAGTTTACCGAAACTTCCTCCCAAGGGATCTCAGAGGCAGTGACAGGTAGCGCTTGCTGGCTGAAGCGATCAGGATTCCACGCCAGGAGTGAAGGATGGAACTGTGACTGACCTGACTCTCCAGGTCACACGTTGCTCTTCAGCCCTGGCCTGGGATGGTTCAACATGGTCTTCAGGGAAGACAAAACACAACACACACACACACACACACACACATACACACACACACACACACACAAACACATACACATAGGGAGAACGCCATGGGAAGAATGATGCTGCCACAGACCGACAGCTCCCAGAAGCAGGAGTGAGGTCTGGAGAAGGCTTCCCTGGCACCTTCAGAGGGTGCATGGTCCTGCCCACACCCCCTGGTCTCAGACTTCTGGCCTCTGGAACAGTCAGGCAATTCACTTCTGTTAAGTCACCAACTTCACAGTTTTTTGTTACAGCAACCTGAGCAGACTCATACAGGTTACAACCACATCATCTGCCCTCTGGGACTCTACCTTCTAAGCTCACAGTGCACTGGCTATTGAGTACTCAGTGAATGTCTCTTGGGAAGAAGGACAGGTGTTAGGTGGATGGATGGACAGATACAAAATGAGTGTGTGGATGGGTGTGTGGGTAGGTAGATGAACAGATAGAGGAATGAATGAATGAATGAACGAACGAATGAATGAACCCAGGAGCTCCCAGGTGCTACAAGGATTCTGTCTAAAGCATCACTGACCACAAGCACCCACATATCAATCCAGCATGTGCAGCTGGAAGAATGAATGGATCACACCCCACGGATTCCACCAAAATCAATGCAGCCTCAACACCAGGAAAAAATAGGTCATAATTTTCTATAAAACTCACACAAACTGCCCCGATCAATGACTGCATCCATCTGTCTTACTTTTCACACCGTCTATTTTTAATCCTCATGAATAGCAAAGGGGTCTCAGAGGAGGAGCCAAAGGCAGGACTTTGCAGGGGACAGGGTATGGATGTCCAGGAGATAACAGGCAGGTCCAGCCATGACGGATGGCCTCCTGCAGAACTGCTTTGCCAGATGGGCAAGGGGGCAAGCCACACCATGCCCTGAGAGAGGCACCTCCACCCCCATGGCAGGTGCTGGCCTTCCAGTTCCAAAGGGTTCAACCGCTCACTGGCATAGATGGAACAGAGGCACCCGGACCCAGCCGTCCGCCAAGGTTCAGAACTGGGTGCATCAGTCCGTTTTGCCTCGCTGTAGAGAGATGCCTGAGGCTGGGTAATTTATGAAGAAGAAGGTTTATTTGGCTCACGCTTCTGCACGGTGCTGGCCTCTGCTTGGCTTCTAGTGAGGAAGCTTTCACTCATGGTGGAAGGCAAGGAGACAGCAGCGAGCAGGCGTGTCACGTGTGTAGGGCAGAAGTGGAAGAAGAGAGTGCCAAGCTCTTTTAAACAGCAGCGCTTGCATGAACGAGTCGAGTGAGAACTCACTCCTAACTTACAGAGGGCATCAGGCCAGTCCTGAGGGCGCCACCCCCACGGCCCAATCACCTCCCACTGGGTCCCACCTCCGACCCTGAGGATCATGGTTCAACAGATCAGGCGGCGACAAACATCCAAACCACGTCACCGGGTATTACGAGAGTGAGCAACACAGCACCCTCCCTGTCTTGAGCTAGCAAGTGCTCACCAAGGGCTGGGCTTGGGAAGCTCCCTTCCTGTGGGCCTCAACCCCAGGTGCAGGAGAACAAATGCCCAGGGCCCAAGGAGGAGCTCGCTGGAGGAAGGCCCAGGAGGAGGCGCCAGGAGCCAGCCCGCCCTGGAGAAGAGCCTCCCTCCCATTTCAGAACAAGGCCCCGTGTCCCATCAACCCTCTAAGCCCTGGGTGCAGCATCTGGGGCCTCACCCGTCCCCTTCTCTCCCTGTGGAGCACAGGAGCTGTCGCTGGATGAAACGTACCAACGTGGCATGTCGGACCACTTCCAAGGCACCAAACACTTAACTGCACCAATCCCCAGCACAGAGGCCATCGGGGGGTTCTCCCCTCCCCAAATAATCACTATTGGAAAGAACCCTACAGGCAATGAGAAATCTCTGGAAGCTGCTGCCAGAAGGAGCCGTTAGTTAATCTAGTCCTTTTGAGGCCCCGGACTCATTTGGCTGGGCTTCTGGGGTGCGTGTTGCCAGCACAGCCTCAGCTAATAAGTAATTAGAAGATAATTAACATTTGTAATATACAACGGGAAACATCTGGACCTACTGACTTATCAAAACCTAAAAACCTGATGCATCAATTGTGTAGTGAGATAGGGAACAGCTCAGGGTGGGGAACAGGCTTGGTCAACTCAGCCCTCTGCACCCCATGCCACCCAGGGTCCCAGAGACGACCCACACACAAACATGGCCTCTGTCCCTCCTGGAGCAGCCCCCAGCCTTCGCCTCCCCATGCCGCCTGCCTCCCCAGCTACCTCCAAAGCCGAGGCGAAAGCCAAGGGACCCAGCTCTCTCACACCGGCCAAAGTTCTCTTGAGAGGGATGGAGCAGCCAAGGATATGGGTGTGGTGCCATCTGAGTCCTCGCCCCATCCCACTCTCTTCCCGCTTCCTGTCCTTCCCAAACAGGCAACCTGGAGCTCAGGGAGACAAGGGGCCCTGGATGTGTCCCCTGCCGCTGAGAAGCACTGTGGCTTAACCTGGAACTGGCCCATCACTCCCACACAGAGGGAATGGCAGAACACAAAAACAGGCTAGGCATGGTGGTGCATGCCTGCAATCTCAGTGCTTTGGAAGGCCCAGGCAGGAGGATTGCTTGAGGCCAGGAGTTGGAGACCAGCCTGGGAAACAGAGCGAGACACTGACTACAAAAAATATATATATTTTTTTAATTAGCCAGGCATGGTGGCACATGCCTGTAGTCCCAGCTACTCAGGAGGCTGAGGCAGGAGGATCATTGAAGCCCAGGAATTTGAGACTGCGGTGAGCTGGGATTGCTCCACTGCACTCCAGCCCGAGGGACGAGCCAAACCTTGTGAAAGAAAAAGGAAGGAAGGAAGGAAGGGACGGAGGGAGGGAGGGAGGAAGGAAGGGGGGGAGAGAGAGAGAAAGCAGCCCATGGCTAGCTCTGAAGGTGAAGCTGCCCCTGAATGCCACCATCCCCAGCCTCTGCGCTCCGGGCGACCGCACTCCGCATCTCCTCCTCGCTTCCTTCCATCTCCCTTTATCTCCCAGGCTGCAGGCGGGAGCGGGATGGGTGGGAACACAAGTACTGGAGGAGCCAAAGCTCTCCCCGAGTGCCTTGGTTTCCAGCCAAAACATTAGGATGTTGCTCTACCAACTAATCATCCTCCCTCAGACAGGAGAGAGCTGAAATAAAAAACCTGGGGCTTCTGTGAATGTGGGGAACCAAGTCAATTAGGGCTGCGGTAATTCTCTCCACTGAAGCTGAGAAGAGGGAGAGCCCTGAGGCGGCTCCTTGTCTGCTGTGAAGCCATTTCCTGGGTCTTGTTCCTGAAGATATCTAGGGCCAAGTCCCCTCCATCTTCCCTTTTTAGAAAGGAGCCAGAAGGAAAAGCTTAGGAGATGTGAATAGAGAGGCTCCTGTCTCTCTCCATTCCACCCTCTTCTCCCACCCAGAGAGCCAAGTTCTCACGTCCTCCTTCCTCTGGGCTCCTGCTCGGCATGGAATCCAATCACATGACTGGTGAGGAGGTCTGTCAGTCACGGTATCTGAACCCTCAGGTCAAATGGATTGGTTCAGGGGGTGGGCAAATGATGTGAGCAGAACCAATGAGAGGCCTGTCCTGGGATTGTTTCCCCCCCCCTCAAGCCAAGGATAGAGACTTTCCTGTCTCTGACTGAGAGACTGCAGAGAAGGAGGTCCGGAGCAGTTTGTAGCCCTGGTTCCTGACCTGGAAAGGCAGCCTGCCTAAAGGTCAAAGCCAACACCCAGAGAGGCAGAGCAGGACTGGGGGGTCACACAGGGCTGCGGGAGTTAGTTGACAGCACTCAGGCTCCAGGTGCCCTGGTTTTCTGGGCCCAACTCCTTATGGATCCTGGTTTGATTCAGGGAACCGATGGCTTCTTTGTTGTTTTTGTGCAAGGCATTTTGAGCTGTGTTCATGCTATTTCCAACCATAACCTTGACTAATGCAAATATCCCTGCTTGTTCCTGGTTGGTCTGAGGACTAAATCTGACCCTTTGTTTTCTCTCCCCAAATTCCTAACTAAATGGCTTGGGGCATCACACCTGAAAAGGACTATCAGACAGGGTTTTATTGCCCTGTTTCCCTGTATACTAAAAAGTGTGCTTTCCTACCTGACTCTGACATAACATCACGCAACAAATAAAGATGGAAATCAAATTATGTTATGGCCCTGCAAAGTTGTCTCTTGGGAACTCCCAGACTCCCAGACTCAGGAACCTTGTAAGACACTTACCTGTTCCCTCTGAAGTCTGCCACATGCAGGACTTCATCTACATATCAGTAAATCTGGAGCTTTCCACCTCCTTATCTTAACAAAGCATCTCCTCTAGTGAGCTCCCAAATCCCTTAGATAGTGACTACAAATTACCAGTCAAGAAATCTTTGAATCCACCCGTGACTAGGAAGCTCATACTTGGAAATGTCCCTCCTTCCTGGGCCAAACCAGTGAAAATATCACATGTATTGGTTTTTGGTTGTTGTCACTTCTGCCATCTTAAAACGTATATAACCGAGCCACCCTTCTACCACAGTGGGCACATGTTCTCAGGACTTCTTAAGGATGGCTGTTCCCAGGCTTAAGTCCTCAAGTGCAGTCCAGAATAAACCACCTTAAAATATTTTACAGAGTTTGGCATCTTTTCGTCAGTAGTTCCCAGGAAGGGCTGGCACCCAGCTGGAGTGATGGGCTTAGAACAAGAAATAAATAAATAAAAGGAAGCAGATCTGAGAGTAGCTGGAAGTGAGCTTTAGCAAATTAATGTGACCAAAAAATGAGCGGGAAGGTTTTAGCCTATTTACAAAAACAAGCCAGTTTAAGTATTTTAAAATCGTGATGAGCCGGGCTCGGTGGCTCAGCCCGTAATCCCGCGCCTTTGGGAGGCTGAGGTGAGTGGATTGCCTGAGCCCGCGGGTTCGAGACCCGCCTGGGCAAGCGAGACCTCATCTCTACAATAAAAATAAAAAAATTAGCCAGGCGTGGTAGCATGCGCCTGTAGTTCCAGCTACTTGGAAGGCTGAGGCGGAAGGATCGCCGGAGCCCAGCAGGTCTGTGTGACGAAGTGAGACTCTGACTCAAAAACAAAACAAAACAAAACAAAACAAAACAAAAAAAATCGTGATGGCTGCCCTCCTTTGCATACAGCCCATCAATGTTTTTGGCAGAAATCCCCTTACTTGATCAGCGTGTATAAAGCAGGGGAAATAGGCACATCTCTGGAAGACACAGAGACCCCCACGGAGGAGAGAGAAGGCAGAACTTCCAACAATTCCAGGACTCGGGGGTAAGGGAGAACGCCTCCACTTTAGGGGACTGACACCATCCCCACCCCAGGCTCAGTATCCTGAAACCCACCCCGGGCATGACAGGCCACCCAGGCAAGGGCGCTGAAGTGGCCAAGCCCCATGCCCGGCTTTCCCCTTGTACTTTCCACAACCACCCCTGACGTGGGCATCACTGGCACCATCACAGATGGGACCTGGAGCTCACCACTGGAGAGTGATGGGCCAGGATTTTTTTTTTCTGAGTTGGAGTCTCACTCTGTCACCCAGAGTGGAGTGCAGTGGCACGCTCCCGGCCACCACAGCTTCAACCAGCGATCCTTCTGCCTCAGCCTTCCAAGAAGCTGGAACTACAGGTGTGCACTACCACGCCTGGCTAATTTTTTAAACTTTATTGTAGAGATGAGGTCTGGCCAAGTTGCCCAGGTGTGTCTCGACCCACAGGCTTAGGCAATCCACTCACCTCAGCCTCCCAAAGCGCTGG
Source organism: Tarsius wallacei (assembly GCA_963574415.1). Taxonomy (NCBI): domain Eukaryota; kingdom Metazoa; phylum Chordata; class Mammalia; order Primates; family Tarsiidae; genus Tarsius; species Tarsius wallacei. Next base: position 22,618 of record CAUYQG010163333.1, read on the forward strand.
GATTACAGGCTGAGCAACCATTCTGCCACCTGCTCTGGGATTTTGCTGGGTCAGGATCCCTCATTAGGGTCCCAGCCCCTCATTTTCAATCAGGCTGTGAGTTCCTCCCAGGACTCACTCCCCTTGGTTGACCAGAGTGGCAAGAATGATCTTGGAGGGCTCTCAGCCAGCCCCTTGAGGGAGACTAACCGGGAGAAGAACTCAGTCACTTAGGGCCACGAACCTAGTAGGCTACCAATTTGCAGAGAACTTGTCCTTAACTTGTGCCACCGGCAAGGTCTGCGTGGGCAATTTGGGCCTATCAGCCTGTAAATTACAGACGGCCACATCGCCCGTCAGGCCTCCACAGAGCGGAGACAGAGCTGCCCGGGGCTGAGTGACAGCTCCAATAAACGCATTCCTGCCAGGAAAATAGCATTACCACGTGGAGGTGCTTTGGAAAGTACTGAACTTCAGGAAGGAATAAAATAAAAGTAAAATGGCTCTGGCACTCCCAGGCGCTCCATCATTATTGCCAGACACAGTGGGGAGAAAAGGAGCCCATCATCAGATAAATATCTCACTGTGCTCCATCACTCACGAGGAAGGCGCCACCCCACTGCTTCTGGGCAGCTAGACGTAAAGCCAAATCTGGCACCAGTGAGGTGCCATATCTTGCCCAGCAAGAAGAGCTCCAGGAGTCATCTAGGGAGCCTCCTTGTTCCTAGCTGGGGAAACTGAGGCCAAGGTCGTGCAGAAGGTCAGGTTGGTGGACCTGAAGGTGTTCAGTTGGGCAAGCAGGTCACAGAATCCCAGGTGAGACAGGCACAAGACAGGCTCCTAGGTGTACTCCGGGGACAGAGACCAGCACAGCTCCTAGGGGACCTATGTAGGACACTGGCTGTGCCCTCAAGGAGTCATGAAGAGCAGGCCAAAGCCAGAGCAGCCCCCAGTGTGCCCAGCCTTCCACTTACTTCCTCCTGTTACTAATGTTCAAAAGCCTCCAGTGATGGGCTGAGTTCTAATCTGAAGGTGCGGCGGTTAGTCCTTCAGGTCTATCTGCTCCCTGCCTCCCTGCCCTCACTTGTCCCTGCCTTTCCTGGTAAAGGAGAACCATTCAAGGCCCTCATCCTGCTCCTTGTCTCTGAACCAGGCTTCTAGGAGGACCATGGGGTAACGTCAGTGAGGGCAAGCCTTGGTCTCACTCACAGCTGCCTCCCCAGGCCCAGGATGCCCCTGTAGTGGAGCAGGTGCTCAGGAAACTTGTCAAGTGAGCAGACAGGGCCAGGAATCTGAGACTAGACCAGACTCACACACAAAAAGAGGCTGGTTCCCAAAGTCTTATGGTTGCGTCACCTGTACCTTTCCCATGGGTGTCCTTGTCCCTCTCCATGGGGAAGACCTGTGATTGGATGGCTAGACCTCTTGTGTGGCACCCAAGTCAGCACCAGCGACCTGGTTCTGCCTGAGACTCTGCCACGCTGCACATGTGGCCCCTCCCACCACACTCTCCGGGGTGATGGGGCTGCCTGGCCACCTCCTAGTCTGTGCCTCTCACACCTCAAAAACCAGAAGGGAACCAAAGAAGGCTCAGGGTAAGGCTTAGAAGGGCTGAGGTGAATCCAAGCATGTCCCTAGAGGCACGCAAGGACAAAGCACTTTCGTCCTCAGGTCTGGCTCCTCCAGCTGCACGGCGGCGGTAAGGGTCAGACTTTGAAGGGGTCAAGTGGAGGAGAAAGGAGACATGTGCATCAGCAGGCCCTTGGAAATGGGAAGCAGGGGCTTATCATTCTGCTGTCACTGAGGGCTGGAGTTCATCCCTGATGCCGTGACACCCCTTCCATGCCGGGGAGTGCTGATCCAACCCCACCAGCATCCGTCATGGAGGGTTTAGCTTTCTGAAATGTGCCTTTTGTATCGAGCTCCTCGCTACCTCCCTGCCTCGACTTATCTTCTGGCTCCCATCAAGCATGGCCTTTCGCCGTGATGTCTCACCGCTCTCTTGCAGCATTAAACAACCAAAGCGATACTGGAGGCCTCGGAGGGGGGATGCGGATCAAAGCTAAAGAAAACTTCTTTTATTTATTCATGTATTTACATTTTAGAGTCGTAGAGTGCATGTGAGGATTTGCTACCTGAATAAATTATGTGCAGGCAAGGTTTGGGCTTCTAGTGAGCCCTCTATCCCCTGGTCGTGGACGTGGTACCCGATGGTTGGTTGTGTGCCCCTTAGGTCCCCTCTCTCCCTCTCTCCTTTAGCAGTGCCCAGCATCCATTGTTCCCACCTTGGAGCTTGCGTGCCCGATGTTTAGGGTCTGCTTATAAGTGAGAACTTGTAGTACTTGGTTTTTGAGTTTCTGTGATAGCTCCCTTAGAATGGTGGATTCCAGCTGCATCCGTGTTTCTGCAAAGGACATGATTTTGTCCTTCTTTATGGCCACCTAGTCTTCCATCTTATATATGCACCATATTTTCTTTATCCAGTCCCCTTTCAGTAGACATGTGGGTTGGATTCATGTCTTTCTTATTGTGAATAGTGCTGCAGTGAACATACGTATCCAGATGTCTTTCTGGCAGAGTGATTTATGTCCCTCCAGGTGTATTCCCAGAAGTGGGATTGCTGGATCGTTTTGTAGCCCAATTTTTAGATCTTTGAGAAAACACCATACTGCTTTCCACGAAGGCTTAACTAGCTTGCATACCCACCAAAAATGGAGAAGCATTCCACTTTCTGCACTGTCACGCCAACACCAGTAGTTTTTGACTTTGTAATGATAGCCATCCTGACCAGTGTGAAGGGTCTCTCCCTGTAGTTTTGGTTTGCATTTCTTTGATTAGTGGGGCTGAGCTTTTATTCACATGTTTATTGGCTGCTTGGATATCTTCCTTTGAGAAGTTGCAGAGAATTCCTAAGACAACTTGTAGACTTCTTGGGTAGGGAAAGTTTCTGAGAAAGCATGTTTAACTCCTTTTCCCGACTCTGGGTTCTTGGCCACCATTCTCACCAACCCAACCTGTGGCAGTCAAATCATGGCTCCATGTCACAAGAAGGCCACACGAATCTGAGGGACAGACTCGCTCACCCAGCTTGGATGGGAGGGTGCTACCAGCAGGTGGCGGGCGGTGAGACAGCACAGGCAGCGGGGGTGCGAGGCTGTGCCCAGAAAACCTCTCAGGCTTACAAGGGCCAAGTCACTGACCACTGGCTGCCTGCAGATGACGTGTCCCCTTCAGCCCCACACACAGTAGCACCTCAGATAGCATAGTGTGTCCAGACACCACCACCTGGAACCCGGTACACTGTGGGACAGACTGACTTCAACTTGCCAGGCAACCAGTCCAGGAGTGTGGTCTAGAACTGAGACCTCCCTTCTTCCTCCAGCAAGTATCAAACAACATCTTTATGGAGACCCTGTGTCCCGAGCAGAGAAAAGACTGGGTTCCAAGTCCTGGGTCTCAATCTAAATATAGGCCATAGTAACATCTCTATTTAAAATTCTAAACTGAAGCTCTCAACAGGCCCCTGGCTCGATGCTAACAATGGCATGAGGTGGGAAATATTCTCATCCCAACTTACAGATGGAAAACTGAGGCAAAGACAGTTTAGGTAATAGCCCCAAGGTCACACAGACCAAGAGTCTCATCCAGGGTTGCAGGTCCCCAGAATTTGAACTCATACCCGCTGGCCTATGAATATTCTACACTAAGAACAGCCACCAGCCTGTATCAGTTCCCACTGCTATTATAACAAATTCCCTTATCCCTGGTGGCATGAAATGACACATATATTCACTTACAGCTCTAGAGGTCAGAAGTCTGAAATGAGTTTTGTGGAGCTAAAATCAAGATGTCAGTAGGGCTAGATACTTCTGGAGATTCTAGGGGAGAGAATTTGTTCCAGCTTCTAGAAGCCGCCTGCATTCCTTGACTCATGGCCACATCACTCCCGTCTCTGCTTCTGCGATCATGTGGCCTTCTCCTCTACCTGGTCTTCCTTCAACCGTATTCTCTAAATCATGGTGATGACATCAGGCCCATCTGGACCACCCAGGATAAGTTCCCACAACAAGACCACATCTGCAGACTCCCTTTTGCCTTATAACAGAACTCTCACGGGTTTCGGGGATTAGGATATGAACAGCTGCGGGGGTTCATTACTCAGCTGACCACACAGCCCATTAACAGCATGCCTTGTGCATTCATAGATTACTTCCTGTTTGTGTATGGAGGAGACTTTGCCCCCAGATTTACAGCCAGGAGGCTGAGAGTCGGCGAGATTAATCAGCTGGCCTAAGGTCACCCATCTGCCGAGTGCAGGGTCAGGATGACAGTTCAGTCCTGTCCAAATCCTGGAAGCCCTGTTTGATACTTGCTGGAGGAAGAAGGGAGGTCTCCGTTCTAGTCCACACTCCTGGAACTTCCAAGGTTGCCTGGCAGGTTGAAGTCGTCTGTCCCACAGTGCCCCGGATCCCAGGTGGTGGTGTCTGGACACACTATGCTATCTTACCCCCTCCTCACCCTTCTCCAAATACTCACAGCCCCTTCCTCTCCATAGGAAACACTTCTGCCCAGAATTGCCTCTCATCCTCAGGATCCCCAGGCAGAGCTTGGCCCCAGGTTGACCCTGGACTGGTGGGGCCTGGACAGCAGTGGATTTGCAGAAGGTGAGCTCCAGGTTTTTTCTCCACAGGCAGCCTCTCTGGCCATGTGTCTTAGGGCACCCAGGGTTTGCAGTCATCAGGTACGGTAAGACAAACAGACAGGTAAATGACAGCCATGAAGGAAGAAGCTCGTTGCGTTAACAGTTCTCCAGAAACTGGAGGCCGGGCCACGCGGGGAGGCACCAGGGCCAGCCAGGGCTGGTTGGTTCACAAGTGAAAGGCTCTCTCCAAAGCTGTTTGCTATCTCTAAGAATTGACTCACCCAGGAATGTGAGCTCCTCCGGGGTCAGCAAAGTCCCTGAGATATCAAAGCATCAGAATACAGAAAATAAAAGGCATGGTTGATACACATTTCCTCTGAAATCAGCCCAGGGACATCCTGGGGCCACCACTGAACCACACAGAGGCTTTTGTGCAAAGAAGACAATATCCCTTCCTCAAGGCAGACACTCCTGAACCAGGCGCCAGGCTGTGTGAGCATGCAGGCCGGTCGGACTCAGCTGCGAGGCCAGGTGCGCTTGAGCAGTGCACAATCCACACAACCATTCAGAGACCCCCGGAGGCCCTCCCTACCTGCCAAGAGCCCGATCTAACCAAGTCAGGGCAGGCCCAATCACATCTCTGGGGACAAAATGGCTCCACAACCCTGCAAGGGCCCACTGGGCCAGAACACTCCCAACTGGCCAGTCTTATTGGTTCACACTCTGCAAACAAGTCTGAAGCCTCCCTGGGGATAAACATCCTGCTTATAAAATACCAGCAGGGGATGGAAACCACCAGAGAGGAGAAAATGGTCTCTCAAGAGAAGTGTTGTGCTCCTGGCTCTGCTCAAAGCTCATCCACCCCTCCCGGCACAGCCCAGTGAGGGCTCCCCCGGGAACCCTGGCTTTCAGCCTTCTTCTTCAAGCAGGGAGGTGACCTCCTTGGAGGAAGCAGCAGCCCCCACTGGAAAGTGGAGAGTGAGCCTTCTCCTCTCCATTTTCCGCCAAGAAGACCAGGATGAGGATCTCATGAGCACAGACTCATACAAAGTGGCCACAACCAGAGTTGCAGGCTCCACTGTCAAGGAGGTTTGTTTGGGTTTGGTTTTTTTTTTTTCCTCAGCAGAAGAACCAAATGAAGGGATGTCCTCACCTCAGGGTGTAACATGCTCTGTGATCAGCGATTTCAAAGCAGAAAGTTCAGCCAAGCGGAGACAAACGTCGTTTCTGACTGGATCCCACAGGAAAGCAACACCAGGAGCGACCTGGGCACCTCTCCCTGGGTTCTGAGGAGACCAGAAAGAAGGCTGTCATTCAACTGAGACATGGAGATGGGGCCCTGGACTTATTGTAGGGCTCCTCTTTTTCTGACAGATGTTGCTGCAAGCCATGATATTCAGCTGTGGCCAGCCTCCTAGAGTCGCGTCAAGGGTCCTGTCTCCACCCACCCCTCCCCAGCCTTAGGAAGACTCAGGCCTGGGGGGTCCGCCTCCATACCCTTTTGCCTCCTGCTTCCTTGATGATCCCTGATGCTTGCCCTAGGTGCCTCGGTCAGAGCCCACAGCTGGAGACAGGGTCACAACAGGCAAAGATAATGGGTACAGCCCCATGAGGACCAAGCACCCCATCTTTTGATCTGGGTGACTCTGCAGGCAGCTCTCCCTCACAAAGGCACAGGCACCCCCAGGTCGGGACATCCTAGCCCAAGCCCAGTGTGGACTTTTACCAAACCAGAGCCCAGTGGTCTCTGTAATAAACCATGTTTTCAAAGACACATTTAAAAAGAGTGGAGAGGTGAGGGGAGGCAGGAGGCTGGATCAAGAAACTTAGGATTGAACAGGGCCTGAGACGTCCCCTCATCCACAACCTATTTCTGTGATGGAGAGAGGTCCAGTCAGGAGGAGGCTCTCTCCACAGTTGCCATGGTGACAGGAGTTGCAGGGCTGGGACCATCGCCCGGTCCCGCCTTTTGTCCTGAGGTGCGACTCCCAGAAGGACCCACCATCACCATGTGAGCCCACATCCATCTACTAAAGTGCCTGGTTCCCGAGGGGCAGCGCTGCCAGCCCTTGAAACCTCATGTTTTAAATTGCCCAATTAACCAACTGGAATTACCCTGGTGACACACTCTGTCTCAAGCCTCCTTGGCCAAGAAATAACTCTGCGATAGTTAATATCGACTCTGCCTCTGTTCCCTGCTTTGCCCAGAGACTGACCAATCACTCCCCTGAGCCTGACCAGCCGCTCAAGTGGAAGGAAAGTTACAGAAAGAGTCAAAGCATCGCCTTTGTGTCACAGCGACTCCTGAGCTGCTTCGTGCATTGTTGGGAGGGAACATGCGGGGAGCCGGGTTGAAGGGAGGACAAAGGAACCCCCAGAGCCCCTGCTGCTGCTGTGGCTGCTGCTGCCACCAGACGCCACTTCTTTGTCGATGGAATCTTCCACTGCGTGCCGCGGCAGCTCTCGTGACAGTGGCTACTGCCACCACCAGGGCGCAAACCAAATCCACCATGAGCTTGGAAAAGAGCAAACATCAGCCTCGAATCCTCCAAAAGAGGACGGGTACAGTCAGAGCCCAGCTGTGGATGCATGCCCCGCCACGGCCATAGGGCTGTCCAAGGAGCTGGGGAGAGAGCGTGACCCGGCCCCAAAGACAGCACAGGGGCTCCAGGGAGCCTTGAGCTGAGAGAAACGGAAACATGGTGCTGGAAGCACACCTCTCTCGTTCAAGGCATTAAAATCCCCTTGGGAGATGGGTGGGAGGCCAGCCTCTCACCCCCAGAGGTTGAGGGGCGGGTGGGAGCCACGCAAGGAGCTTGAGGGAATGTGCCTGCTAAGAGGTAGGCAGAAGGGAGCACGTTCCTGGGAACTCACCAGGTGGGCTGGCTCCCAGGAGGGGCGTCTTTCTGGGCTTACCTCACAAGGACCCCAAGAAACAGGCGCTGCTCCCTCCGCTTCAAAGAGAGAAAACCAAGGTTCAAGGAGGTAGGAAATGGCCCCAGACTGGCCAAGACTCAGGCCCAGACCTGTCTTTCTCACAAAGCCAGAGAGAAAGAGTCAGTGCTGGTGTCACTCTTGGAAATGGCCTCCAGTGGCTCAAAACCCTTCTTGCACCTGGCCAGGGCTCAGAGCCTGGGGCAGGCAGGGGTTCCAGGAGGCCAGATCAGCCCCCCGACTTATTGGTTCCCAGAGCCCCCAAGCACATCCTTTCTCTCTCCCTTCACACCGGTAAGACTCTTCCTTCCCCGGAAGCCACAGGGGTGCAAGTCCTACCCCTCTATGGGTGTATGAGCCCAACGGACATCGAATGACCAAGTTCTCACTGCAGAGGGACTGTGCAAAGTCAGTGGGAGTGATGGCACACTGATCGGGAAATGGGGTTGCAGTTTCCGGGTGTTTCATGCTTCTAAGCCCATGGTCATTTCATATAACCCAGAGCTGATGCAGGCTCAGACTACGGCCTAAACAGCTATGGCCCCCCGACCCTGATGGGAACAGGGGAAGGCAGCTTCTCAGGGCAGAAGAGACACTCTTCGACACCTCCTGCAGGAAGCCCACCCTGACTTCCCTTCATCAAGAGACAGGGGCCTTCCCAGTGCTCTCAAAGCACACAGGGCACATCACTGTCCACACTCTCGACACACCTGAAGGTATGTCAAGATAAAACAGCCTACCGTAATCCCATCTGAAGCAAGATGGATATAAAAGCTAACATCACACTGACTTGTAATTGTCTATTCACTTGTCTCCCCACAGGCAAAGACAGTGTGTTTGTCTTTGCACGCACAGATCTTGGCCAGGCGCCTGTCCATCGTTAGGACTAAAATAATAAATGTTCAGACCTAATAATAACAATAATAATAGCCAACATGGACTGTGGGCCCTGGGCCAGCATTGTGCAGATACCGCACCTGTCTTGGCCCAAACCCACAAGGAGGCCCCTGCGGCAGTCAAGTTAATACCCTCGTTGGGTGTGAAACACCATTCAGTAGAGTTCAATCTCCTGTCCAAAGTCATCCAGCTACTCAGGGACAGAGGCCGCTGGATTCCAACATCCATCATCACAACACTTCTTTGACAACACAGCCCAGGGTGAGAGAGCTGGAGAAAAGGGGGGCTTCACTGGTACAACACTGAATGATGGCACACAGAGCCTGGGTCAGGAGGCCTGAAAGCCAGCTTGGCCAGATCAGCCCAGTGTGGCCAGAGAAGTCATGTCCTCTCCCTCCCCACCCACTCCTGCCTCTGAGCTCGCCATCCATAATACCGGCAGCCCTGTAGGGAGTTGTAACACTCTCATGGGTCCCCCTGGGAAAGAGGAAGTCGAGGTCAAGGGTCCAGCCCAGAGGACATGTGAAAATGTGCAAGGTTCCTTTCAAATACAGGAATCCCAAGGGTGAGTGGAGACGGAAGTCGTGAAAAATCACCCATGGGTATTTTCTGGAGGGAAGAACAAGCCTAGAAGTTTCCCCCGGACCAGCCCCCCAATCCATGTCTGTACCCTTGCACCGGCAGGCAC
>CAUYQG010163339.1:0-34915 GCA_963574415.1 Tarsius wallacei
TAATAATAATAATGCCATTCTTGTCTAAAATCTCTTTGTGTATAAAAATAGCTATATTATAAATTCTTAGAGTGGAATTGCTGATCAGAAAACATGTCCATTTTAATTTGGACAGATACTAACAAATTTCCCTCCAACAAATTTTTTTTTAATTCACATTAATAATAACTTTAGCTTAACCTTTTCATATGTACATACGACAGTTTCATTTTTTTACCTTTTTAAAAAAATCTTGAAACAATGAGTTTTATTTCAACACCAGTAGCTTAGTAAACAGCAGATTCAAAGCAGGCAGCAAAAGAAAAGAGACAATTAGATAGTGATCTTTAGAAGACTCTATTTAACCCTATAGTTGTAAGTTAACCATTTGAGGTTTGAATCTTCCTTGTTAAAATTTCTCTACTCATTTTTAAAAGTGCACAAAGACAAGCCTTAATATCTAACCAGTTAGAGTTTTAGAAAACCTAGCATGTCTTCTATTAAACATAAAACCAGCTGGGGGCGCCCAAGGGGGCCATTTTTTGTCTTCCCTCTCTTTTAGACGATTTACTGATTTTTTTTTTACCTTTGAATCTCATCCATCTGTAACGTGTTTTGGCAAAAGGAGTAAGATACATATTCAGTTTCCTTTGCTTTCCCCAAATAGCTGGAGAGTTAGCTGCACCAGCGCAAGTTATTAAGTAATTATTTTTCTCCCAGTGGTTGGGGAATATTATATCATTGCACATTTTTATTTGAGCCTATTTTCTGAGTCACCATTATGTGGCACTGATCTATCTCTGCCAATGCCAGTATCACAGCATTTTAATTACTAAAATTTTACAATACATTTGATTATCTGTTGGAGTTAGGCCATACGAATTAACACTCTTATTGAAAATTCTCCTGATTATTCATGCATATTAATTTTTTACCCAAATTTTACAATGACTAACCTAATTCCAGAAAATAATTGTTATTTTTACTAAGGGCTCACAAATATAAATCAATTTTCATTGCTTAAATGTTAGTCTTTTTATCAAAAAAGAAGGTATATATCTTTTCATATGTTCAACTCTTCTCCACCTGTAAGTTTCATAGCATTCTGTAGAGTCATCCTGTGAATCTCTTTAACTGTATTCATATGTAATTTTTAATTATAGTTGTTGCTTTTGTAAATGAGCCTTTCTTTGGCTACATAGTATTTACGACTGAAATAAATATTTTCAATATTCAAGCTGAGGACATTTTGCTTTGAGATTTTTGTGATGCTCACAAGCTCTTTGATTTGTGTCATCTCATCAGAAGACTCATTTTACTTTACTGAGTTCCCTGACTGAAGAAGACAGGAGTGTCACTGCATACAAAACACATACACAGCCAAAATGTCAAGAGTCTATTTTCTACTTTGTTCTCCAGAAACAATACTGGACAAATAGATCTCTCTGGAAGGGGTGGCAAAGTTTTCCTCTGTGGAAAAGCTAAAAGGATTAGGCAATATCACTGTTCCAGACAGAGATTTTAATTTCAGCTTTAATGTTATTGGAATTTTATGTACCCAAACATGGATTTTCTTTAATAAATACTTTTCTAAGTCTTTGCTTCGTAAGTTATATTTGAATTTCAAGTCCTACCGTATTTGGAATTCTGCTCTCCAAGTTTAGATTTATTAATGGTCATTTATTTTATTTTGTCTGCAATATTTGAGCCTAAAACCGCTGATGTTTGTAACCATTATTCAGAGTGAGACATACAATCACAAAAATTTAGAGCTTTTTTTTCTCAACCATGATGAAGGATTAGAGGAATAACCCTTGGGGAGGTTTTTGAAATAAGTTCCTGCTACTTCTCCTTGACCTTAACTCCCCACCCTTAATCATAGTTACTGTTAGGTGAGAGGCTGTGTGTTATTACTCAGGGATTGACATGAGGGTGGGGAGGAGGCAGTTCTCAGCCATTTCTTCTGGGATTTAGCAAAAAACATTAAGTTGCAGGAGCTGAGTGATTTCTATACACATCACAGAACTTACAGGCTCTCTTGACTCCCTATTCCTTCCGCTGTATCACACTCATGTCCAATAACTTTAGAGAAGGTTGGCTCATGGGAATCAGAGTTATCTGTGAGGTTTTACTGCAATAACTCATCAGTACTAATGTGGAACAACTGGTTTGAAAAGTGGTTGTTATTCCCTTCACCAGATTATGACATTCAGTACAGAAGGGTACAAAGCATATTCATTTGTCCTCCCAGTGCCTAACCAGTTCTTTCCATATACTTATTTTCAAAGCATATTTCTCAAATTAAGTTTAACTCATTATACTATATTATATATTCATACTATACTCAAGGATCATAATAAGGTTTGAATTTAAATGACTCAAGCTTATCATAGTTAATTATATTATGATAAAGTTCTTTTTAAATTGAATTTTTTAAGACAATCTCTCTGGAGGCTACTCTAATTTATGACAGTTATCAAAGTATATCAAATCACAAGGAATCATTCCCATTAATTACTTTTAATAGCTCTTTCTTTCATAAAACATTCACCTGAATTATTCTTTATGTCTTTACTCTTATACCTTCTAATAAACAACCAATTCACTAGACCATCTTAATGCCATCAATACCTTTTGTATTGCACAATATAAATGTAACTCCCCCTTCTCCTTTTTTCATACTTAGTATGATTTACTGATACTGTAATCAGTGTATAGTAATATAGACATGTAAATGCCTAAAAAGTGGGAAGAAATAATGCATACCAATGCATTTCAGAGGTTATCTCCGAGGAAAACAATAACAGGCACAGGGAATCACAGAAGACTCTACTGTTATGCTTGGTATGTCTTCATGGGCTGAACCATTTACCAAAGGGCCAGCAAAGTAAGATGAGCAGCTGGAGGGGACAGACAGAGAAAACTACAGCCATAGTTCTTGACATGGCTCAAGAGATCTGGCTACATATCTAGTTCTTTGGTTCTCTTTCTTCTTGAGCAAACTAGTGTGGATTTATGCCACTCGCATTGAAAGAATTTTGCCTGCATCTGTAACTGATAGTACAGTTACCTGGACTTAGTACATATCTCTTCACCCCCTACAACCCTATTGTCATCTATGTCTCTAACCACATGACCTCCTACTACCATAGTAAACAGAAAATGGAAGATTTAGGCTAAAAAAATCTCCCATTGCTCCCCAAATTTAATATTCTAGTTAACAGTATAAAGGCACAAAACCTAGGTTCAACATACCCTGTTCAAAGCCGCTAGGACCAATTTGTGAATGTTGATCCTGAAGCACTGTTTTTTCATCATATTTAGCTTACGTTGAGATTCTGTATCCTCCCTGGATTCTTCTGGAAAGTCTAAATGTAAAAATAAGTAAATAAATAAGAGTTTTCCTCAAGAACCTTAAAACTGAACAGACTGTTGCTTGTTAAAAATGAACATAATTAACCCAACAATATACAAGTTGTACTTTTTCCTAATACATGGTTCCTTATCAAATAAATAATCCCAAGTTTTAAGGAATCTATAAAAAATAGTTTATCATTGAATATTAAATAAATACAAGGTATATGGATGTTTATTGAATTTAAAGTAGCAAGAAGTCATGACAGTAAAGGAATTTTCTGTAGTAAACAATGTCTTTTTTGCATGAGTATGCTGTGCTTTAAAACACTAGAAAATTTTCATGCAACAATGGAGAACTTGAGAAAAATTCAAAGTTATTTGGACTACAACATAAAAAGGTCAGGCTCAAAATGTAGGCATGGAAGAGCAGTTGGAATAATAGTGGGAAAAACAAGATCTGAGTTTCAGTATTAAGATGGTAAAGAACATTTTTTAGAAGTTCTCTATATAATAATATTAAGTTATTTAAAGAAAACATACTCTTTATTAAGGTATATTGTGGCTGAACCATCCCCAAACCGTTGAAATCACCGTAAGTTAAAAAATGTGGTTATAGGCCAGGCGCGGTGGCTCAGGCCTATAATCCCAGCACTTCGGGAGGCTGAGGCGAGAGGACTGCCTGAGCCCAGGGGTTCAAGACCAGCCTGGGCAACTTGGTGAGATCTCATCTCTACAATAAATAAAAAATTAGCTGGGTATGGTAGCATGTGCCTATAGTTCTGGCTACTTGGAAGACAGGTCGATGCTGGGGTGGCCGTGAGTGTGAGACTCCAACTCAAAAAAATAAAAAGAAAAAAGAAAAGAAACTAAGTATCCATGATGCCAAAACACTCAATCAAGTTGGTGAAGAAAACAAAACAAAACAAAACAAAAATGTGGTTATATAATATATAAATAAGATTATTATGAATTAACATTTCCCAAGACCATGGAAATACTTATTAATAAACAATTGCTTATAATCCTTTAATAATGTGTGTTAGCACAAGCTATAAGCTGCCTGCAGAACACTTTTCATTTATGTAACAAAAGTTTGAATGACAACTACATGCCAGGGATTTTGCTACATGATGGGACTACCACAGTGAAGAAGGAAGGCTAGATTCCCACCCTACTGGAATTTTAACATTCATTCAAACAGACTGACATTCACTACAGCCTTATGACCTTAAACTCTCTGTATCTCATTTTCACTGACCAAGACTACATTAACTTCTGAGGCTGTATATTATACCTCAGGAAGACGTGGCCTCTGAAAACAGGCCTGCTGAGTAGTAAAAACCATATGCCACATACAATGGGTATTATTAAGCATCTTCTTTCTATTAAGACCAAATGAACATTCCCGTAAATTTCATCCGTGGTCTCTGTTCTATCACTCGAGGTCCTTCTACCAAAAATGGATATAATTACCGTTCCACGTAAAAGTCTTTACATTGTGTGGACTATAAACTTCCTTAAGAGCAAGATTCATAAACTCACCATCTCTAGATTTCAAGGATTCCAAGCATAGTTCTTAATATATAACCACTGTTCAATACATGCTTGATGCACAAATGTATATTTAAAAGTGCATATTTGGAATCAGTCTGCATAGGTTGAAAACATGGCTCTGTAATACGAGGTGTGACCCTAAAACTCTCTACATTTCTATGTCTCAGTTTTATCATCTGTAGAATACCAAAAGAAAAAAGAAGAAAAGTGCAGTATCTGCCTAAGTTGCTGTGAGAATTAAAAGAATTAATACACATAAACACTTCAAGCAATGCCTAATACTTTTTTAAGTCCTTCCATATTGTTTGATATTATTGCTATTAGTAATGAGTAGAATTTAAGTTTCATATCCCCCTGAGTCATCTCTTCTCCAAACAAAACAATCTCAGCTCCTTTTATTGCTCTTGTTCATGTGGTTTTATATTCCTAATCACTCTCCTCTACACACTTCCCAATTTGCTTATGTCCCTTCTTAAAGAATTTTATATTATTTTCTCTAGAACTAACACTAAGTCAAGAAAGAACAAATGATAGTTTATTAAAATAACAGGGTCTCTATTATTCTATCTAAGCGATCAGCTCAATCTCTTCACTAAGTTGTCATTATAAAATAGAAGAGAACAGCTGGACGTGGTGGCCCTTGCCTACAATCCCAGAGCTTTGAGAGGCCAAGGCAGGAGGATCACTTGAGGCCAGGAGTTCCAGACCAACTTGGGCAACATAGTGAGACCTTCTCTCTACAAAAAATGTTTTAAAGTTAGCTAGGCACGGTGGTGCGCTCATGTAGTTAAAAGCTACTTGGGAGGCTGAGGCAAGAGGTTCATTTGAACACAGGAGATCAAGGTTACAGTGAGCCATGATCACACCACTACACTCCAGCCTAAGTGCAGCAGAGTGAGACTCTGTCTAATAAATAGATAAATAAATAGAAGACAAAACAGACAGTACTAGAGTACTAAATTGAAAGCAACTTAAGAGCCCTAACACTAGATCCAATACGCTGTCCTTAACTGGATATTGAATTATACAAATTTGCTGTAATGCACATCTTTATTACTAAGAAAATCTGAATATGATCTAGTTAATACATAAATATTTGTACATCTAGGTATCTTATAAGAACCTCAACTTAACAAGTTCAAACAAGAAGCATATTCAACATCGAAACTACTGGGGCACTAATACCATAGTTACTCATTGATGGGTAAAATGATACAGTCTGGCACAGTATGGTAGAGTGGAGTGTGGTGTGAAATGGTAGTATAGCAGTAATAGAATAGAGCAGATGGCTAAGTCTTTACCTAATAGAGAAATGTACTTACATACTGATAGGCTTATTAAATGTGCTTATTAATATGAATTTCCATATATAAAGTATAATCCTAAAGTAATACTTTCAAGGGCACCCATAACACATCTAAATGATTGTTGACTAACAACGTTGCTTCAGGGTCAATTTAAGAACAATGGAAGAAAAGAAATATTATATCCAAAACTTGTTTTTGAACTAAGAGTGTTACCTTATTAACTAACACATTTGGTTTTTAAATGTCTTTTGGTTATCTTTAAAACTCAAATCCACTCTCAAAAGAATTAGGCAGTCACCTTTAAGGATAATCAAAAGAGGTTTTTTGTTATTTCTTATTACAATCTACAAACAAAATTCAATAAATCTCACAATGATACTTTCAAGTAAAATTATGTCTGTTAAATTATTTCTCAAAAAGCCAGCTGACAACTATGAATGGGACACCATGATTCAAGTTTTAAAAGATTGATTGAATACCTATTTTTGTTCAAGGTACCAGGGAATTTTTTTTTAAATGACTGAAGAAAGCTCTGTCCTTGAAAAACTTTTATAAATTTTCTCTTACACACAGAAACATAGATTACTTATATAACTGCAGAAAATGATAGATTTTTTAAAATTTCATTTTAAAATAACAAAGCAAAAACCGGGCTTCAAAAGAATTGGCAATTTTACAGAACAACAAAAAGTATCATCTCTCATATTTAGTCATCCCAAGTCACAGTGAAGATCTCCCAACCTTCTCTCAAACCTGTCCTCTCCTCTTTGTTTCCATGGCAGGGCCCCTTCACCAGATCCCACTTGACTATCACCAGCCTCCACCCCAATCTCCCTGTATCCAGTCTCTCCCCTGGCCTGTCAACCTCTACACCACCATGTTATTGCTATAAATTGCAAGTTAGGTATAACACTACAATCTTTAAACACCTTTAATACATTTGCATTGACTTCTGTTTGAAAAGCACAAATTGCTCGCACTGTATTCAGGACCCTTCTCTATGTCTCAGCCTGTCCTCCCACACTCATCACCCAAGCACTCAGCTCCTTATTCTTCACTCACCGCAGACCACGTGCACTGTCCACTGCTGCTTGAAATGTCCCCCGGGTCTCTCTACCTGGCCAGCTCTATTCACCCTTCCACTCAAATACCACAATCACTGGCCTCCTCCTTTGAGTACATTATCGGTGCCTCCATCAGTATTCTCACAGCCTTTAATAAGTGCATCTATAATGGCCCCCTCACACTGTCTTTTAATGAACTGTTTACATGTCCATTTATTGCTAAGCTCCTATAACATTACAGCTGTGCTTTTTTTTTTCCATTCATCTTTCAAACCTTAATATCATCACAGTGTTTAGAGGCACTTAATAAATATGTGCTGAATGAATGGAGACATAGGTGTTTAAAATGGGCTTTGGAGGCCAAATAAGGTGACAACAGACATAAGTAGGAAGAAAGGGGAGGGAATAGAGGATGGCAGTCATTAATGTGTATGAGCTACATGGTTATATTGGAGAAAAATTAATTTAACCACATAGTTAAAAAAAGAATTCAAATGAAACAAGAGAAGAGGTAGGAAAATCAGTTAACTAATATTGTAGATCAGACAAGGAAAAAAGTTTGAGCCCAAGTGATAACAACAGAAATAAAAATGCATTATCAGAGATAAGTACCTTCCTTAAAGATAAAATATCCACACTTTACATTGCAGTTATTTATTGTGAAAATAAATAATTAAATTTTCTTATTAAGTTTTCTTGTAAATTAATCTGACTTCTGCATCGTTACTTAACTTTTATTTTGAGTTTTGGCTGAAATCATCAGATTTGCATTTAGTTGACAGAAACTATTCTTTAATGTTTGCCTGAAAAGTTCAGATTTCATGAGAAGTCAAAAATTCACTTAAATTTCCATCTCTTCCCCAATCAATTAGGTAACTTACCTGGTACTATAAAATGTAAAATAGCTCGAAGTGCCTCTAGCTGCACTGATAACGATGTCTCATGACTCTTCATGACTGTTGTTATTTTGGGGACCACTGCTGCCACTGTATCCAGGGAAGTATTACTAAGGATTAAAATTGACATGCTTATTAAAAGAACAATCTGATTCAATGACACAAACATCAAACTGAAACAGGTACAGGAAAACAGAACCAACATATTTTATCAGGAAAGGCTATTTAAAAACACACTTGAATATAGTATAAGCATGCATAATTTTGATTGTCCTTTAATTACACTTTGAACTCAAGAAGTAGAATACATAATAAGGTGGTAGTTACTTTATTTAGTTTCATAACATAACAACTTTCTTCTGATCTATGCATGGGTCATTGGTAACAACTCCAGAAGGTAAGTGTTATTATCCCCATTTTCCAGATGAAGAACTTAGGTGGATAGAACATACATATCAAGATCCTGTCACTAGAAAGTGACATAGCCAAAGCTGGTACTCAAACTTGTCTGACCCAAGGCAAGAGCTCTTTACATCATACAAACCTGCCTCGTCCAGATTAATACTATCGGATTTCTTATATGGTATTCCTAGTTATTTTTAGTTTGTATTGAAGTGTTCATTTTTCTAAAGTATTTAAACTATTATTTCATTCACACATAGGCAAACGGCACTGAACTAGATTTCAGTAAATACTATGAACTTTAATACAGGCAGTCCTTGCTTTTCATGGTGCCAAGTTAACCAAAACACGTATATATCAGAACCATGTTCTTGCTTTGCAAAGTTCTGTGGGCATTGACATATATCCCCTTTTTTCATCTTAAAGTCCCAGTTTAAAAACATTCCTTCTTTGGAACCCCCACCACCACCACCACCACCTTTGGAAACCCCGGCTAAGTTCACCCCGGTCCTCCCTCTGTGGCTTTTACACACCACAGCCATTGCATTAGCACACTGTATGGTAATCATCGATTTACATATCAGTCTCTCCAGCTAACAGTGAACTCTGTAGGGGCAGACATGTTGTCACAGTTAACTTGGAATCCCTAGGACTGGAACTATATACAGTTTACATATGAGGAAACAGGCAGAAACATTAAACAGCTTGTCTAGACTCTATAGAATTCTAAACTGTAATTTATTCCACTGTGTTTCATCTATTTGTATTGTTTTTTCTTTTCTTTTCTTTTCTTTTTTTTTTTTTTTTTTTTTTTGAGTCAGGGGTCTCACTCTGTTGCCCAGACTAGAGTACAGTGGCATGATCAGGGCTCACTACAACCTCAACCTCCCAGGCTTGGACAATCCTTCTGTCTCATCCTCCCAAGTAGCTGGGATTATAGGCACATGCCAACATGCCTGGCTATTCTTTTTTAATTATTGTAGAGACAAGGTCTTGCTGTGTTGCCCAGGCTAGTCTTAAACTCCTGGGCTCAAGCAGTCCTCTCACCTCTGTCTCCCAAAGTGCTGGGATTACAGGCATGAGCCACCATGCCTGATCTCATTTGTAAATATTTGCACAATTGTGATACCATTAAACTAAACATTTAAGATATGCTTTTTATTTAAGTGTTCAAAGCAGCATTTAAATAAGAGAAATACAATGTAGAGATATGACATATATAAACATAAATAGATTAGCTGGAGTGATGTTAACAACAGTGTAACCCCTTCCTTACAAGTCTATAGATGTGTTACATATAGTTTGTCAGGCTATATGCACTTCATTTCTTCCACATTGAATAACTATAACTATATAATAACAGCAGCTATGATTTATTGAGTGCTTAAAATGTACCAGGCATTATGCTAATCCCTTTATAAAATTAATGTATTTAATCCTTACATTATAAACTTACAACTTTCAAGGTTGGTATTATTGTCCCTCTTTACTGATGACGAACCTGAGGTTTAGAGATAATCCTGTTGATTCAAATTAATAGTAAAGCAGGAACAAAATTAGTTTTTAGTGCAAATTCTGTGTCATTTGTTTATTTTTTTGTATAGCCTCTTTTTGTTTGAAATGTACTCAGACAATGCCAAAGTTACCTCAAATTTTTTGACATAATAAAATGCAAAAAAGGCATCCTTTGCATATAATTTTTGTGTTTTAAACAGCTCTCTGCCACCCCCTTCCCCTGCCATCATCCACACCCCTATAAAAGGATCTGGTCTCTATCATGCCACTAAACAGCTATGTATCCTAACATCTCTGCACTTGGACTAGTGACTAAAAGTTTCCCTAGCTAAGGATTGAGAGCAGGAAAATAAGACAAAGTTAATTCAAACAAAGAGATAATAATAAATAATCTATTCATTGTGGAAGAGCAGCAATTAAAAGTCATATCTTGATTATATCTTTTTGCAGTTTTCACACTTACACAATAATTAGAAAAACTGTTGGCAGTAGTGGGATACTGCTAGGGGAAGGGGGAGCGCACAACATCACTAAGGGTACCTGACCCTAAACCAGGGGAAGTGAGGACCAGTTGGGGGCCTAAACTTCACCTGCACATAAACTACTTATGTACCTAATCCAAACTTGTACCCCACAACTTTACAATAAAAAAAAGAAAAACTGTTGAATGCTATGTGCTATACAATTACTATTTCCCAAAACATAGTCAACACTAAGCACCAGGCACAAAAGCAAACCTTTGACATATTTCTACAATCTTTGCTATTCCTTTCAGTGTTCAGATAAAATAAGACTACAATAATCAATATAAGATTGCACTGCAAAATGTTTCAATTATCAAGTGCCTTATGTTTTTCTTGTAATTCTTAGAAATATGCTTGGAATATTGATATTCTACCTGCTCTAATATGATACATTCAGTATGTTCATGAATCTATATTACCTTCCTTCAAAAAGATGACTTAGCATTTTACAGCCACTTTCAGCCACTTCAGGAGAATGTATATGCTTCTGCATTAACTCCAAGACATTCAGGTATATTCCTTTTGACAACAGGATCTTTCTGAAATTCACTACAAGATTTTGTT
This sequence comes from Tarsius wallacei, assembly GCA_963574415.1. NCBI lineage: Eukaryota > Metazoa > Chordata > Mammalia > Primates > Tarsiidae > Tarsius > Tarsius wallacei. The sequence continues at coordinate 11,163 of CAUYQG010163339.1, forward strand.
AATATTATTTGTAGAAATGAAAGCATGTGTTCATACTTTTGTAATAAGATATGGAATATTAAGATAGCCCAAATTCATAAAAAAGCATATATCAGAACATATATGTTTATGTGATGAATGAAAAGTGTTAAGGGACCAGTCCCTTCTAGCACATAGTAGAAGTTCAATAAATATTAATTAATTAAATGGGGAAAATGTCACTTAATGAGGAAAATGTCACACAAGATGTTTGAAACCTTGAGACCTCCATGGTTCAAGAACTCAGGTCTTCTAGCTACCAATCCAGTGACATTTCTAAAAAAAAGACAACAAAAACTACACACAGCCCTGCACACTCAATGCTCCCAAGTGTCGGTTAATAAGAAATAGCCCAAGGCGATTGGTGAATGAACTGCTGAAGTTCTTCATATTTCACTAAGGCAGAACTCCAAGGACAATACAAAGGCATCTGAGGACAATTTACCTGGCAGATGGCCAAGAACCACGAGTAAGAACTAGAAAGACCAGAGGACTGATTCTGAGCAAAGACAACAAAGTTGACTCTGAATGTAACCAGCCCTCACACACCAAAATAAGAAACAGTCCAAACTTCACAAAATCATGGTTGTTTGGTTTGCGTATCAAAGGAGATTTCCAGTTGGTTAAGAATTACAGCACCAACACAGTGTTGTTCATACATAGTAAAAGTTTACCTTTCCTGTAAGATGCCCTGACAGAAGCAGCAAGGTCCAGTTCTCATTTTCAGGAGTGAAATTCCTATCTAGGACTTTAACTACACGGTTAAATATGGAGGATTCGAGAATAGCAACTTCCTTTCCTACTTCTCCTACTCTGAATCATTATCCTCAGGAACAACCTCTGTCACTCAGTGTCCTTACCACTTGTCCTTGCCAAGCCTTTTATTAAAGTGCCATCAGAGAGATGGGGTGGAGAAAGGAAGAAGAGGAAGAGATTATTCTCCTCCTGATTTGACTGAAATAACAGTACAAAGGAACATGCATGAGGTGGTTTCTTTATTTCTTTCACTCTCCCCAGGTTCTCTACTAAAAGCTGGTGCTTACACTGGTCTCTGTCTCAGACTTTCAGTGATTTTTCTCCATTTTTCACCCTCCAAAAATATCCTGCCAGAGCTGCCAAGTCCCAAAGCTCATACGATGAGTTTTCACCCAAGGTTTTGTAGCAGTATTTCCTGTTCATGTGGCAGGAATTTAAGCAGCCTAAGCCATAGTCTTAAACCTCAAGAGTTCTTCTAAAGGTCATGAGCTACTTTTCTCTCCCTAATTATGCAAAGCTGTAAGACTTAAAAAAGTTACATGTGGACAACCATCTTTAAATATATATATATATAAAATTATACGATGGACAATTTTACCAGATTTTAAAATGGTGAACATCTTTTCACTCAGTTGAATTTCTATAAAGTTTTCCTAAGAAAATAACAGGATTGGTGTAGACAGAAAAATGGAACAGAAAAGTAACCATTTAGTGTTTATTATAGGTTTTAAGATAATTCCACTAGGCACAAGCAAATATCCATCAACAAAATATTGGTTTATAAAATAAGATATTGGCAAACACTGGAAAACTACACAGCTATTGAAAATGAAAATGTGAGAGTACACATTTATCAACATGAAAGAGAAAATATAAAATTTGGTTGTAAAATACTACAAGATAATCCCATTTCTAAAAAAAAAAGGTAAAAGATTATGTATGTCATAAGTGAGTACATACATAGAAGTCCAGAAGAATATGCAGAAAAATGTTTATTGTATTCTTCATCCTTTTACCAATATACTCATCTATTCATATGTCAGGTATATATCTCTGCATATTTGAATTTTTCATACTATATAGCTTTTATAATAAAAACACAAAATGTGTTTTTCTTTATTTACCATATTTATAAATATCATAAATACCATATTAATAAATATCATACCATATTATAAATAACATATACATTTAAATGCATTGCTTACCATTTTGTTCTAAGAGAGTTGACAATGCATTTGCAGATGCCTGAAAAACGTCTTTTGATGAAGAATGCATCAGCATGGACAGCATCACTTCCCTATGAGCTGGGAACCTTTCAAAAATTCAACCACAATATTAAAATAAATCTTTTAAATAATTAGCTCAAATTCCCAATTACCATTATATAATATCTCTAATAACAAAAAGTGCATGTAAATAAATAATATTTTATTCCCCTTCCACTTAGAAAAGTGAATTAAAGTTTTACAGTTTTATATTTAAAAGTTAAATTCAAATCCATTAAATACTAATACATTAGTATTAGTATTTCTCTGTTTCTTCAAAAGCTAATAAGCAGTAGAGAGAAAAAAGGCTCAACAGATATATAAAAGGGGTGCTAAGAAAAAAGTAAAGAAGGAAAAGAAGATAATGGAAACAAGAAAGGAAAAATAAAAACTTAAAAAGAAGCAAAGTGAGTTTTAAATATGTCCAACATAAATATATTTTCTTTCTTTAATAATATATTCATTTTAAAGATCTCCAATGAATAGTAAGGAATAAGTGACCTATTAATTAAAATTTATAAACTGCAACATGAATCTCCCTTATCCTAATCTTTTTTTTTAAATTGCTCAAAGTGGGATTATTAGGATATTGGTTTAGCATCATTTTCAAAAGAATTATGGCTTCTTTTCATAAAGAAAATCTCATTGATTCCCTTCTTATCAGCACTAGACCATTATATAAATAGGCTGTCAGGACTTAGATCATTACTATTTAAGTTTCCAAAATAAGTAATTCAAATTTTAAAATCCAGAGATACCCAGAGCAAACAACACAAGTATAAAAAGTTACTATAGAACACAAAGGCTCATGAATGTGAAACAAATCTGATATACATAAAACGTAATACAATTTGTGTCTTCTGAGGAGGATATTGGTCTTATGATGTTTGAATGGCACTCCTACTGAAAGCCTCCTCAAGAGAAGACAGCTTCAAATAACTATCTCAAGAGAAGACAGGTAAACACTGTCACATCAGATGAGAACTCAACATAGGAAGCTTTCTAGAAAATCTAATTCCTGAAATTGACAACCTACTGGCTAGTCATCACAGTAGAAAAGGTCACAGATGGTGCTGCAATTTCTGTCACCTGAGTTGAATTGACATGGCACTTTTAAAGGATCATCCAGAAAACTAAAAGATTCTTTTTCCATAATTTACAAACTACCAAATGGCTCTTGATTCAAAATCTCTCAGTAACAACTCTCAAACATACTACCTTTTCTAACCATTGAAATCAATGAGATCAAAATACTATATACCCACTACTACTATTTTGCAGCAACACTTAAAACATAAATACCTATTATCAAAAATATTTCTAATAAAAGTTGTGGTTAAGGTATTTTATATGTATTGACTTAAAATAAAACTAAAATTTTCTATCATATAAAATCAAAACTACTGACTGGCCATCTTCATCTCCAATCTTCTTGTGTAAACTGTTTTGATACATAAGGAGATTATTTAGTGCCCAGCATGCGGCCTCCTGGATTAAGAGAGAGAAAAAAGAAAACTGTCAAAATATAAATTATTGAGAAACATCCTTCTGAATAGCTCTGGTATTTATGAGAGTCTAACCTGCACATGCTTGTTCTTTCTGTGCCACGTTAATGCTTTGTAACAGGCTTCCAGCCAAAATAATTTATCTTCTTCCTCCTCATCATCATTCTCCTGATTCTCACTCTTTTCTTCTAAGTCTTGGTTTAAGAAAATGGTCTCAGCTTAAAAGAGATTTAAAGATTAATATAATTTACTTGCAGTTTGAATGACCAACTATAAGTCCATATTTTTAAATGTTATCAACAGAATGAGGTATTCTAAAGTAGCAACCTTGGTTAATTATAAAGACAATTTTTAGTATGTTACATATCTCATAATACTACCATCCTATCCAGATAAATGATAAAATGAGGAAAAGGGTACCAAATAAACCTAACAGATAGAGGAGGATTATTTAAAAAGATTAGCTGCTTAATGATAAGCTAAACCAAGGATGTAAAACTAAACTCTGTATTAACTGAGATGTGTAAATTTGTCACAATAGTTAGTTCCCTTGAAAGTATCCTCTACTGGAAAACAAATTACATTAGAATAGAAAAGACACTCAATGCTTCCTTCTCTATGTATGATCCCCTTGTTATAATGGGAATATTTGACATCAAATGCACCTGTAAGAATTTCCTTTTAGTAAAGTTACTTACTGAGGAGGGCTAAACAGCTGAGTGCTGAGATTTGTAATGCTGCATTCTCTGGATACTGCTTCACAGCTTTCACCACAAACTCATGTACCTCATTTAATACCAGGATATTAAAAAAATTCCCTAAAAGTTAAGTGCAAGATTAGCTGGATTCTCATCCATGGAACTTAAATGACTTTTAATCATACAACAGTATTTAAATCAATAATTTTGAATAGTGATGAATATTTTAATGGCATTAAAACATATACTTACTTTAGTTAAAATAGCTTAATATGATTGCATAAAGTTTTGAAATTTTATTTTATGCTGTCATTTAGTTATCTTACTTGAACAATGGACTAAGCGAGAAAAATGATGATACAAGTTTGGATTTGGGGTTGTATTAATTTTATCATATTTAATTCCTTCTCATCATTGTCATAAAAAAATGAGAAGTCTGTTAGACATGGCACTACAATATTCATCATACAAAATAATTTTTCTGCCCTCTAAAAAATGGAAGTCTTAAATTCATCTTTCAGAAGATCTAGCATTAAATCCTTTTGCTGAAACTCCCTTCTTTCAGTTAAAGAAATACTGCTTAGAAAACTCATGGGCATACTTATCACTATTTGATCTTATATATGATGATCTTAGAAAAAAATTAAGATATTATTTCACTCCAGTCCTCCCCAGGGAGATATCCCATACCTTTTTACACCCACTGTTCTGAGAATTAATACAACATCCTAAAAACTAAGTCCTTATGAGGAGAGAATTTTTAAGTGATATTCCAGAAGTGTATGCCTCCTTCCATTTAGCTTATTTGTAACTAAGTCACAAGTGTCTTTCTAAAAGTAAGAATGAAACTCCTATTTATCTATAAGTGTACTTAAATAATCCCTGAGACACAAAGCCAGAAAAAGAAAAGACCCCATATCATAAACAGACTAAAAGCTCAAACTAAATGTCTGTCCAATGGTCTCAAAATCAAAAGTAGATTAACCAGGTATCTCTCTCCTTTTTCAACACCATCCTATGTTCTTGCTTCTTACACATTCACCCACCAAGCATACATTCTCCCCAGCTCCCAGTGATTGCAAGTCTTGGAGAGTCATTTCAAAAATGACTCTTCTACTTTTACTAGCTTGTCTAAACTCAGGTTGTCCTCAATGCCCTCCTTCCCCTAACATTATTTCCACACGACTGCTTTCTCTCTAAGTCTTGATTTAAGAAAACGGTCTCAACTTGAAAGATGACCAACTGTGTGGCTCTAGGCAAAGACCAGGAAGACTGGCCTTATGTTCAGATAACTCGTGTAAAAATACATAGTAAGTTTTACAAAGTCCTTAAATGCATTAAGCCCATCATTAGATTATGCAATTTGACAAAATGCTAAATATTTATTTATTGACTTTGGGTTATAATTTTAATTATGTTTAAAATCAAAATTCAGTTAAAAGTTTTATTCAGCTTATTTTGAAACAATAACAGTGACAATAAACTCTCTAGTCAATGAATGAAACAAATAATAATCTGAGATAAATTAGAGGAAAAAAAGGATCCTTGACTAAAGAGCAATTTGATGGCTTTATTTTCAAAACCCATTACAGAAAAATACAAAAGTTACATATGACATAATGGTTTCCATGGTTTATTTAATTTCAATAGTGTAATACCAAACACCTTTAATGTGCCCTTATAGTCAAGTAGCATTTCCCTAATCACAAATACAAAACAACTTCCTCTGGCTCATTTCAATGGATTAAGGTAAAACACATTTTTAATGTAACTTGTGCAAGTTTTAACACGACTAGGGTACGTTGTGAAGCATAAAACAATTATACATTAATGTGCTGCTGCTCTAATAGCTAGATTTCAGAAATCGACTTTGAATAAATTAAATTATTCTCAGATATCAGTTTGTACAACTGCATCCTTCTTCACAAAAATATGTCTTACCTGATAGAAAGATAAACTAGTATATGGCTACTATATTTTCAAAGGAATACTTTGTTTTGTTTAGGAATGCAGAAGTATGAGTTCTTGGCCTGATTTCACCTCTTACTGACCCATGATCTTGGATGAGACACAGAGACTTGCTGAACCACAGTTTCCCATCTTAAATTTGGAGATAATAGCAATATCTCATCTCCCTGGATTGTTTCATGGACCAAAACAATATTTTTATATATATAATGTGTGTGTAAATAGGTATATAGCTGTGAATCTACTTTGAAAACTGGAAGAAGCATGAAAATATTAAGACATTGTATCTCACAATTTTAGTCATATAATAATATTTAATAAATGCTTATCATGGAAAGAAATAAATCAAAGTTGAGTATGTAAAATAGAATTCAATTTAATAAAAAATTCACTTTAACTGAACCTAGGAACTTTTCTGATGCTAAAATCAATTTCCAAAGTATACAAGGGATATAGTCATGATTCTAGAAGTACAAACATGAGTTGCTACAGTAAAATCATAAAAATTAGTTTTTTCAAATGACTGAGGATTTTTCCCCCAAAAGTTGTAATGATGAAAGCTAAGAGCCAACTATAATAATCCTAATTTAGCACTAAACATTACTAGAGATCCTTTTGGAGAAAGGATATCAGAATCAATTTCCAGTTGTAAACAATCAAACCTTATTATTTAGCAACTATCCATTTTTTAATGCATTGTTCTGTTCCCAAGAAAAAAATCAAGGAAATCTCCAAGGTGTGTGTATTGTAAGTTAGGGGAGAGTTCCACAGAAAGTTGAAACAAGAGCTGAGAACTGAAATCAAATGGACAAGCCAGAGTAGCCTATGGGAAAGCAATGAACTCTCTCCAAGGTTGGGTAGCTCAACCTGAGTCTACCACATTAAGCCTAAATCTTAAGAAGAGCCTAAAATGCTCCCAGGCCAGTTCTATTCTCTGGGTCCTGGCAAACATCACTGAAGGAGCATCATTTATTTAGATCCTCAGTATGCTCAGATATTAAGCTCAACCAAAGAGAAATGCAAAAGCATGCAAGGAAATAAACCTCCATTACTGACTGGCAGTCAGCATAAAAGCAGTGGGTTTAGACTCCCAAAGAACTTCATATGTTGTTATCAGATACAGGAAAAAAGAGAGTTATTTATTAATGATTAAATAAATAAAAGAATTTTTTAAAAGAGAGGGGAAAGAAAAACAATTAATGATTAAAGAAATAAAATAATTTTTTAAAAGAGAAGGGGAAGAAAAATCAAGGGCAAACAAGAAGGAGTCAAAAGTTACCTGGTAGATCCAAGAAAAAGAAAAGGCTTAGAAATGTTTATAAAAATCTAATAAATGACCAAGTTGAATTTATGATAGCAGTGCAAGGTGGCTTAATATTAGAAAACTATAGATGTAATTCTCCATATTATCAAAATGAAAGGAGAAAAAACAAATGATCTTAATATATGTTTAAGTATTTGATAAAATTCAATACTTACCTGTAATTATTTTAAAGCCCACATGTAAAAATAAAAGCAAACAAGAAACAGATAGAAATTTATTAGCAAGATTTAAACAATGTTTTAAAAACCCTTATAACAAGCATTATTCTGGATCAGGGAATATGAAATACATTCTTTTTAAAATCAAGAACAAGATAAGGATGTCTATTATCACTGCTTCTACTTAACACTGTATTAATTCTGGGTCATGCAAGAAGATGAGAAAATGAAACAAAGGACAGTAGAAGTGAAAAGTAAGAACTTAAACTGTCAAATTATTGACAAATTATGTCATTGCTACATAGAAATCCTCAGTGTCTATACAAATAAGTTATCAGAATTAATGAGTTTAGAAAGGTAGGTAGGATCAAGATGCAAAAAATCATTTGCATTTATTTATGCAAACACACTGCAAAAATATAATTGCAAAAGAGATATCATTTACAACAATAGTTTTAAAAAAAGGTATCCAGAAATAACTAACAAAGATATGCAAGATCTGTATAGAAGAAATTATAATGTAAAGATGTCATTTCTTAAATTGATCCACAAAGTTTCTATAATTCCAATCCAAATCCCAGTGAAGTTTTCCAAGGAACTAGAAAAGTTAATTCTAAACTTTGTATGGAGTAGTAAAGGCCTCCCCTTAAAAAAAAACAGTCAAGATGTGCCCAAAAAAGAAGAATGTATGGTGTCTTGACTTATAAGCTTTTTGGATAGCAGGACTTACAGAACTTTAGTAAAGTGTGATATCAATCCAGAAATGTCAGAGTAACTAATGCAATAGAACAGTAAAAACAGAACAGAGAGAGAGAAAGAATCAGTGAGTCAGTGTATCACACCAATGGAAAATGGCTGAAACTTAAAACAAATTGTGCTGTGATGATAATTAGCTCTTCGCATTTATAAAAAGCAGGGGGAGTGGAATTTAATTCCTACTCTGCAAAAAATAGACTACAACACGTTCAATGACAAAGGTTTGAAATAAAATCCTGAATATATTTAATACCTTAGGGAAAGGAAGTATTTCTTAAGCAAGAATCATAAAGTAAAACACAAAGTAACTAAAGATTAAATTTAACTATAATACAAAAGCCATCATAAAGTTGGTGAAAAGACTGGCTACAAACCAAAAAAATGTATTTTTAATACATATAACCAACAATCAAAATATTGTTATTCAGAATCTATGAATCAATTTTTAAAACACAGACCATTCATTCTATGGAAAAATGGGTAAAAGACAGATTTAGTGTTTCACATTGAAAGAAGCACCAATGGCAAAGACATATTTTAACAAAATTCACCCTTACTTATATTTATATAACAACATGGACGATCGTAGTATAAAACAAGAAAGAATCCAAATATTAATGTATGGGAGAAAGAATAAATAAATTGTGATATATCTACATAATAGAATGCCACATACAACCACATTCAAAAATATTTATGCTTCTTATAAACAGAATTTTTTTAAACTGTAGAAGACAACATACAGCATGATTCCATTCTGATGAAGCAGAAACAAGTACACATTAACATTTTTATTTAGGGATATTTACAAATGTAGCAAAGTATATTTAGAAAGCAAAAGATTTAAAAACACAAAATTCTAGGGTTAACCTCTATAAGAAAGCAAGGGCAAAAAGCAGCCCAGGGTAGCTTCACCAGCACTGGGAATACACTAATATTTAAGTTGGATGGTGAGCTTTTTGTGTTACACTTCACATTTCCTATAAAAGTTATGCTTTTTGTACATGTGTTGGCTATTACATAATTATATTTTAAATAGAGCCCCAGCAATTAAAAAATCTCATCTATAGAATCACCTCTACAAAAAATAAATTTAAGACAATACTTCATTTACATTCCGCACATCAATTTTCATCTAAGGATGGCAGAACAATTTGTGACTTTATAAGATTTTCATCCAACATCCATATGTTGATACATATCCATCAACATGCAACATATATATATGTTATATACAATTATATCATACAGAATGTATATTATCTTGGATAACAAATTAGCCAAGGATTATAACTTACCTAATGTAAGCCTATGAAGCAAGCAGCAACTCACTTCTTGAATTTTTTCACTAACAGGGAATGCTTTCATGGCTTCTACCACAATATTATAACACCTGACATTGCCACTCATGAGGACTTCAACATTATTGCCTAAATTTAAGAAAATCATGATTATCAATAAGGTGATAATTTTTTCCTTTCAAATATGCATACAAAGACATCTTTTGTAAATTGTAAATATATGGCAGCATAATGGCTACATTTCCAAATTCAAATATCATGTTCTGTCAAATAGCTATAAAAAAATACCATGCCGCACTTTGATAATATAATGGGATGTAGGACTCATCTTTAGTATTATGGGAAAGTTGCTTTATTCCTGTTTCTTTTCTTATTAAAGCCAAAAAAAAAGGGGAAGGGGCTGGAATTTACACTGTTTTTATGTAAGTCGAAAAATGTAATGCCTTGACCATAAGTTTTCAAATAAATGAGTTTGGGGCCCCGTTTTCTAATAAGGCCTATCCCATTGGATAATGGCTTTTGCATTGTCTATTTTTCCCAAACCAACAGAAGGAAAATGGAGACTATGTCACATAATAGGACAGCTAAAATCAGCTATGATCTAGTTCCTCCAATCCAGAATAGCAACCAGTGTAAGAGACAGCAAAATCAAGCTTCCTGAAGGTTCCAAGATAGATGGAAGAAGGAAAGAGGAGAAGCATAATGTTAAAATATATGACTAAGGGACAAACATGGGTGAAATAGAGGGGAAGGAAAAAACCCACCCAGAAAAGCAATTAATCAATAAAGACAGTGAGGTATAAATAAATAAATGTTTCCTCTAACATTTATTTATTTATACCTCTGAATAAAATGTTAACTATTTCTTTTTTTAAAAGCCTGTTTACAAAACAATTTCTTTTCAGCATAGCCAAAACTAACCAATTGTTTTCCCAAAATATATTTTAATGCTTAAATTGTATTTAAAACTATTAAATATAGGAATACTTTTAGTAATGTCAGGAAACAGCTTCTTAAAGCAATTTTCTGTTATGATTCAGAACAATAGCCTTGAAGACTGAACAGCAAATGGCTTTCAATTAAAATCAGTGTCGAAAACTCTTGATTTCTTAATTTTTAGCTGCTACTTTCTTTGACCTTTCCATTATGAATCAACACATTTTAACTGGAGTTATGTCAGATGTGGGTGGAAAAAAATGAATTCTGAAAATAGCCAGCCCAAAATAAATAAATAAATGAGTAAATATAGCCAAGGAAAAGTACAGTGAAAAATGTATGCAGTTGGTTGGCAGTGATGACTCAGATAAAAGTAAAAGCAAGAACTTTCTCTATTATTGTTCAGTCCCACCCACTTTCAAATTTTTAATTTCCTGTGGATAAGAAAACATTGTGATGTTATAAACATCACCCAAAAAAAAAGGCATTATTTCACAAGGGCATTGGGTTTTTACCCTGTCTACACTAAAGTCTCACATCTTCACATTGCCATATTGATTTCCATATCTGAAACTATACAGGCACATTATATATGGTACATGACATACACATAAAATACATATTGTGTAATGATGCTGTCAATTATTTTTTATAACAGTTATTGCACACCAGATACTACTCTACATTATTTAACTCACTTAATCATCATAACGTCACAAGTGTGAGAATGAAAATATTATTAGATAAATGCATGTGTATATCCTGCACAAAGGCACACTGTAATACATAAAATACAAAATTTTGTCTACAAAACAAAACAGAAAGTGGTATTATTTTAGCCCATCAGTATTCATTGGTAGCATATAATCAAATTAATTTCTTCTGATATGTACTTTTCTGTTAAAAAAAAAAAAGTGGCTAGGTTTCAAAGCATCATTAAAATGCTAATTAAGAATCACTATAGGGGCCAGGAGCCCTGATGCAGTGGTTCAGGCCTGTAATCCCGGCACTTTGGGAGGTAGAGGCTAAAGGATCACTTGAGGCCAGAGTTCAAGATCAACCTGGGTAACACAGTGAGACCCTGTCTCTAAAAAGAAATAATAAAAAACACATACACAATAAAGTTCAAACTCCTTCATGAGGCTTTTCAAGGCCCTTCATGATTCATGATCTCTACTCCATGTCCATGTCTCCAGCTTCATCCACTGTCTCTTATCAAGCCCTTCCCTTCCTCCATCAATGAAACATAGGCAGATATTCGGGGTGTGCATGCACATAGTCACACATGCATGCACGCTCATAAACCCACAGTTTACCGAGCACCTTATATCTTCTTGAATGCACTGTGCTCTGTCTTGCTGCAACATCTTGCACTAGCAATGCCCACTGCCTGGACACTTTGCTGCATTCCCACCTCACCTCACAACTCCCCACACCCAAAGCCCTCCTCGACATTCAAAGCTGGGTTTGTTCTCCTGATCTAGGCACCTCTGCCATCACTTGCCTTCTAGTACATCATAATCACCTCTGTACTTCTCTGTATCCCCCATTGTAATATACGCTCTGAAAAGGCAAGGAACACATTGATATTTCCCACTACTGTTTCCTCAGCACCAAGCCCAGAGCCAGCTGCAGTATAGTCCCAAGAAGTAAAAATTCATTAAACGAATGAATGCATTTAGCACCCACAAGTTTCTAAATAATAAAATGGTGTTAAAGTACACTTAGAAAGGCGATACATTGTAATTATTCACATATAAAAAAGAAATCATGCATATAGGCTACTTACAAGGAATTGCTAGGGAGTGTAAACAGTGCAGTACGTGAAGCACAATGTCCTCTTCATCTTTAAAACCTTTTAATGCACTTAGCAATATCATATAATCTTTGTTCTCAACAAATTCAATCAGTTGCTCCTCTGAAACTAAAAATTGAAAGAAATACTGAATAAGCTTAAAGATGATATAAAAGTTTAGCTATTCAAAAAATATGTTCATGATAGTTGTATAAGAAACATCAACTACAGCATATTTCAGTGCAAAAACTTTCTGCAAAAACAACCCTTCCTAAGAATTTTATAATGGGAAAACAAGCCATTGAAATTATAATAATTTTGCTTTGACCTGTATTCGCTATTCTATGCTTTGAAATGTAAAAATGTTAGTCGCCAATTCTTTCTCAGAAAAACAAATTTACAGTTTTTACTTGAGAAACTCTAGAGAAAAATGATCAGTGACTATTAAAGATGGCCTACTGGAAGAGCACATGTTATAATACTTAAAAGGAAGGCATTAAGGATAAAATCTTGAAAGGCAGCTCAGCTATATGTGTCAGTTCAAGAGTTGTAGATTGAGCAAATACCAAGAAATTAGACTTTGAAATACTGTCTTAATGGTTTTTCCATCAGAGAGCAAAATTGTTGCCATTCATTTTATAATTAAAGTATTTTTATGAAGCAAATAAGTTCTATTTGGAGTTATTTTATTGAATAAGAAACTCAGAAATATGTATAAAAATCTGAGTTTATCTAGCCTGAGAATGGCGCCACCGACAAAACTATTAGAAAACACAGCACTCTCTGTGATCAATATTAACTTTTATTTTCAATTTTATGCCTATGTGTTCCTATGTGAAATTGCTTAAGTTCTTCCAACATATGAGGAATATTATGGAACTATCTCACCTTATGGAGTATTTTTCACAGTATATTTTCAAATTTTGAAAATTAACTTTATATTTGCCCTTAAGTCCTAGAAAACTTGACACTCCTGGACAACAAAGAAATTTTTCTACTCTACATTTATAATCATGACACTCGCAGCACTGATAATCTTTCTTTTTAACATTCCCTGCTCCATCTCCATGTGTTCTAGATGGATTCAACAATGAGAGAGTGATGTTAGCCATTCTTCCATGAATAAGAATGTTCCCATAAATTGCACCACAGAAAATTACAGATCCTGTAAGAGAATAGAAATCAAACTTTTTTTCTGCCTAATTCTTATCAAAAGCTTAGTTTGGTTGAGTGCAGTGGCTCAAGCATGTAATTCCAGAACTTTGGGAGGCCAAGGCGGGAAGATTGCTCAAGACCCGGAGTTTGAAACAAGCCAAGGCTACATAGCAAGATCTCATCTTGACAAAAAAAAAAAAAAGTAGCTGCATGTGGTGATGGAAACCAGTAGTCCCAGCTACTCAGGAGGCTGGAGTAGAAGGATTGTCTAAGCCCAGGAGATCAAGATTACGGTAGACTGTGGCCATGCCACTGCACTCCAGCATGGGCAACAGAGTGAGACCCCAACTCGAAAGGAAGGAAAAAAGGGAGGGAGGGAGGGAGGAAGGGAATAGAGAGGGAAAGAAAGCTTCGTTGCAAGACAGAACATTTATAGAAGACAGCCCAAAAGGCATGTTCTTCCATTCCTCTCTCAAACTATCATCTCCACTATGTCTGATCACCAAAGAGCTGACTCTTACCAGAATTGCTTTCTCTGAAATACATTTTGTATTTCTTGCAAAATGTGTGTACTTTATCTTCTCATCCAGGGAAACCCAGGGAGGATTTTTCTCAAGTCTCCCATGAGACAATGCCTTCGCCAGGAAGCAAAGAACCAAATTTCTGGCCCATTCCCTTGTAAATATGCAAGACTTTAAGTAAATAGTAAACTTAACCTAGCTTCTTATTGTTTTCCCTTCACTCGTTTTCTCAGCCATTTTTTTCTCTTATGTATTATAATTATCTATCTGCTGTTGAAAGTCCTTCCAGAGTGAGACAGGGAATTAAACGGTATCAGGTAACTGTACATTCATGGAACTGCCAGAAATAAAACGGACAAACTGATACTGATTCAGACCCAAATAAATCGTCCTCATCCTAAACCCCTAGCACAGCTGGTTTGCATAAGGATGCAAAAAGAGCTCTCAAAAAATGATCATTGAACTGCACTGTAACTAGCTATGTGCCCTCAGGCAGGTTGCTCACTCTGACCCATTTTCTCATCAAACCAGTGGAAAGACTAAACAAAGGTTCTGACCACTTGAAAGTTACATGATAATCTCTGTTATCAATCTCTATGAAATGTATACCAGTCTTTCTCCTAAGGGACACTTTGTGAACCTCTTGGTCCTTTATGCAATTTCTAAAGTCTCTGGTGATGACTCAACATCATAAACCCAAATGTAACCTCTGCTTAGCTTCATAGTTTTCTTTTTTCTTTCGTAACACCCACACATCCAGTTTTCAAAGTAAGCCTTTTCCTCTGTTAAGCAATAGAAGAAAGTCAACTCCAGTTGCATGGTTTATAACTCATGAATTTCTTCACTCCATAAAACCAAGGAATTATTGTTGAATTAACCCCATTACTTACCCTTGACAGACAACTCCCACTTCTTCATAAATAGTACGATTTTAGACACCTTTTTTTAATTATAAATATTCTACTCTTCCCATTATAAGCCTTTTTTTTCCTTACTTATAATTCAAAATAAAGAATCTGACATTTTAAATTACCTCTCTCAAACAGCACATGTAAAGCTTTGCATCCAAGTTTCTGGACTTCGTCATTGGCTGAAAATGTGTGCATGGCATCAAAAATTAACAAGAAAATATCGCTTTCTTCATCCAATATCAGTAAAGTGATTTTACCTATTTTGAAGAAAATAACATGCACTACATAAATAGCTACTTTAACATTTAATGTGTTATTTTATTACATGAGTACTATTATTGTAGACTTCTTTTTGGTAAATCACTTGCTTGTCCCAGATGTTAGACCTATCAAGTTCTAGGCTCTTTCTAAATGAGGTAAATTCGCAATTCACTTTCCTATCATTTTATAATTCCCAGTCAATATTTCTAGCCTAGACCTCTTACCTTAAACTCCTGAAATATATTTCTACCTATCTCAGATAACGCCACCTGAATATTCCTTGGGCACCTCAAACCTAGCCTACACCAAGTTCCCTATCTTCACCATTGACACCATCATCCAATAGCTACACAAGAGAGAAACTCTAGAGTCGCCTTCCTTCTTCCACCCTCTCTCTCTCTCTTCTCATTCTTCATCCAAAGAATGATCAACTCATTACCAAGTCCTTCAGGTGTATCTCCTTAGTATCTCAAAAACTTTGAACAAGGTCCATTCGTTCCTATTGTGTTCTGGACCTTATCATCTCTCACCTAGAATGCAAGAACAATTACTTTATTCTTCTACTGGCCCAAATCTCTATCCAACTAGTTTATTTCCTGCATTATATTTCTAAAACACAAATATAGTCTTATAAATCCTTTGATGAACTCTTCTAAGGTCTTTTCATACTCCATAGTATACCAAACAAGACCCTTCACAAAACGGACTACAAAACATGTATCTCATAGTCCCCATGTCTTCTGCACCTTGTATCCATTCCAAATATATTAAACTTTTTGTTCCTCACTAAACATTTTCTTTGATATCCCTTTGTACTTGCATAGCCACATGGCATACTCTGTCTTTTTCTATACCAATCATATTCCTATCAGAATTCAAAGAATATGCTGGGTGCGGTGCCTCATGCCTGTGATCCATGTGTTTTGGGATACGAAGGTGGGAGCATTGCTTGAGACCAGAAGTTTGAGACCAACCTGGGCAACATTATGAGACCCTATCTCTACAAAAAAAAAATTGAAAATTAGCCAGGCATAGTGGCGTGCACCTGTAGTCCTAGTTACTCAGGAGGCTAAAGCAGGAGGCTCCCTTGAGCCCTGGAACTCCTGGGCTCAAGTGAGCTATGATCACACCACTACCCTCCAGCCTGGGCAACAGAGAGAAACCCTGTCTCTAAAAAAATACAAATTTAATTTTTTTAATTTTAAAAAGAAATAAGCCAAAGAGCAACTATTTTGTAAAGAAATATAATAGTACTGTGTAGGAATGGCAGTACTGCAGTAGTAAACACTTTAATAGCACATAATGTGTTAGACACTGATTGAAGCACTTTACTATCACATATTTAATCCACACCACAACCCCATAAGGAAGGTGCAGCCCTCATTTTAGAGACCAGAAAACTGAGGTTAAGTGACCCAAGTGACTCTGCCCAAGATCCAGCAAATAATAAGAGACAGAAGCTGGATTAAAATGCAGGCAGTTCACATCCATGCTCTTAACTCCTCCAAGAGAGTTTCACTACTCTCTTCTCTGTGTCCCTGTGGTGATTTGCTTCATATCTCTATTACAGTACTTTCCTCATTAAACTGCAATCATTTCTGTAAATGATTTTTTATCTGTCTTCCTGTGCTGTCCAATCACATGTGACTTTTTTTTTTTTTTTTGAGTTGGAGTCTCACTTTGTCACCCAGGCTGGAGTGCAACAGCTGGGCTCAGGTGATCCTTCCACTTCAATCTTCCAGGCAGCTGAAACTACAGATGCATACTACCATGCCTGGCTAATTTTTTAAATTATTTTTTGTAAAAATTATGTCTGGTCAAATTACCCAGGCTGATCCCAAACCCCTGGTCTCAGGCAATCCTCTTGCCTCAGCCTCTCAAAGTACTGGGATTACAGGCTTGAGCCAGTGACTTTTTTTTTTAAACAACATACAATATGCCCTCAATTTTATTTTGTTCTGGAGGAAATGTGAAGAACCTAGCACCTGATATCAAAGTAATGAAAATGGGTATGATGATTACATGTGCAAATATACAAAATCATTAAATCCACAAAGTTACATCATTCCAAAATTACATTAAAATATAAAAAACACATTTCCTCTTTCTTTAAAGCATTGCTGTATGCTTCCCCTGGGGGGGAAAAAGGTGACTTTTCAAAATCCACAACTGCTGGTGAGATTTCTCAGCCAAGTTATGACCCGCATGCTGCATCTTTCCAATAATCTCAGCTGACACTGGGCAATGGAGTTTAACTGTGTGGCCCTTTTAACTCTTCCTGAGTTGTCTTGTAACTCTTCCCACATTGACATTTGAATGGTTTGCTGACACAAATCTGTGTTCTGTGACCGCTTTTTTTTTTAAAGTTTTTTTATTATTATTAAATAAAGGCAGAGTCTCACTGTATTGACCAATGTGGTCTCAAACTCCTGGCCTCAAGTGAACCTCCTGCCTTGGCCTTCCAAAATACAGGGATTATAGGCATGAGCCATTGCACCCAGTTTCTGTGACCATTCTTAACATATACCGTTCACATTTTTGTCTCTCTTTTGACATCCAGAAACCAAGCAAACAAAATGCCTCTTTCCCATCCATTTATGAACATGGAGCTGAGGATGGCTTTAGAGTTGCTGGCACTCTCAGTAGTTCAGGATTCATTGCTGTCCAATTCCTCATAGTCCACCTCCTTCTCTTTGCACTCCCTGCCTGCCAGAGTGCTGCTGCAGAATGAAGAAGAGGAGGTGAACAGCAGGGTCACAGGGGGCACAAGTTTCCCACAGCAGCCATGTGGTGGAGTAGACACATTCCCTCGAGACATTGAGCTGGATGGGGTCAGTGAGGGCTCCTGTGGAGTCTTCTTTAGGGACTCCTGCACTCAACTGGCAGCACACATCATGAATCTATTAATGTAGCTCGGGGCAAAATAGGGAGGTGGTTGTCATTCTCTTTTTTCTAACACACACGGATATGTATCGATGTGATTGTCAATTATTTGTTGAAGCCATCTAGGGTGGGGAAGTAGAGTCCCCAGTATCTGAATGGGCAAGTATTGGAGAAAAAGGAGACAGCTGCGATGCCTGTCATGGTGCTACATCTAGAGTTCCCTTCCACATGTAGACTCAGATTTAAATTAATTAAAATTAGCTGGGTGTGGTGGTGCACAACTATAATAACAGCACTTTGGAGGCAGAGGCAAAAAGATTGCTTGAGCCCAGGAGTTCAAGACCATCCTAGGCAACAAAGAGAGAGAACTTGTCTCTACAAAAAAAAATTTTTTTTAATTAGCCAGGCATGGTGGCATGCACCTGTAGTCCCAACTAGTCAGGAGGCTGAGGCGGAAGGATCGCCTGAGCCCAGGAGGTTGAGGTGGTGGTGAGCCATTATCATGCCACTGCACTCCAGCCTGGGTGACAGAGTGAGACCGTGACTCAAAAAAATAATTAATTAATTAATTAAAATTAAATAAATTAAAATTCAGTTTCTCACAGTTCAAATGCTCAAAGGCCACATTTGACTACTAACTATGGCACTGGACAGCACAGATACAGAACATTTTTATCATTGCAAAATGTTACATTGGACAATGGTACTGGACTGTGAACTTCTATGTTGCAGGAGTTTCACCTCATCTGTCTTGGAATTCTCTAGCACAACAGTAAGTGCTCAATAACTATTAAATCAATTAATTACAAGTCAGACACTAAAAATGAGTCACAAATTAACCTCTACTAAGCATCTGAAATGAACTTTAGAACACATGTAAACCTTTCCTACTGGCTCAAAAATCTGAATGTGACATGGGAGAAATTATACTAACTAGTCTTCAAAACACATGAAATTTCCAAGCTACATGCAGCTGACTTGAACATATTCAGTTTTAGGAGTTTTTCGGATTCACAAACCCTCATCTTCTTCTCAGTCGCCAAACAGAGGGAATAAGAAACCAAAAAACACTCCCAAGGATGACGCTAAAATTAATCATGGTTAAGACTAGTTAGTACATGTCATAAAATACGGTAGTAAAAGGCTGTGGTGAAACACTGAGTATTCTGGTCTTTCCTTCCTCTCTGCCTTCAGACCTTGTCTTCATTTTCTTTCTTTCTATTTCCTCCTCAAGGTCCTCATCACTTGTTGAGGCTGTTGAGGGCATTTAAAACCTTCCTACTCACATGTCCAGTTTCTCCCATGCTATCCTCCCAGGCCTCTGCCCTCATACTTCTCTTGACCTAAGATGCCTACAACACCCTCCCCTACATGGAAGAAAACTCCTGCAAGATTAGCTCCCCTGTGAGCAGCCTTTCTCCTCAGAACCTAATATAACTGTGAGTGTCTATCACAGCAATGACCACAACTATTACACCAGATCACTACTCTTTGTTTTCAGGTCCATTATTCTCCAGACAGAAGCTTCTTCAGGCAAAGAACCTGACAAGTGGAATTAGACCCTGAATCTACCACTTAGTGGCTGATGCAACCTCTCTGCACTTCAGTGTTTGTACATGTAAAATGTAGAAATCTGAGATAAAATCCCTCTCTCAAGGGGTGTTTTTGAGGTTTATGTGTTTGAAAGCATAAGAAGCATTTTACGTGCTATATATTAAAAACATTATTAATAGTAATAGCATACCCTAGAACATATAGTATAGAAACATATTAAGTATATATATATACATATATATATATGGATAAAGATACAATAATGGCAAGGGCATGAATGGTCACCAAGTTAGTGGGAACATGAGATGTAACACCAGATTTGGGGTGCAAATGTAGGACTACACAGAGATTTGGGAGTAATATGTAAGGTATTGCTTAAAGCCAAAGTATTAGATGAGATTTTTGAGAGACAAAGTAGAGAGAAAAGAGATAAGAAAAAAAGATGAAACAAATGACTCTGAAAATCACTGATTTTTAAGTTACATTATGTTATGATCCTTAAAAAAATGTAAAACATGTTTAGTAAACGGGTTCAAACTTGAATCAACATGAAAATAGATAAATGTATTACCTGAAGTTAGAAGGAGATCTAAGACCTTCAGTCCAACTGTTGAGAGGTTTACACTAGCATTGTGAACGGTTAGCATTTTAAGAATCAGTCTGGAGTTAAAAACAAAAATCAAGATAAGAATAAAAAATACACTCAGAAGTTTGCTTATTGAGATATTGTTTTTACTTGTCTACTTTTTGTTAGTCTCATTGTATTTAACTCCCCATAGTGAAGCTCATGTGTTTTTTACTTTCTACAAATCTAAACCAGGCTTTTAAAAATTAACAAAAAATATTAATTAGCTTGGCTGTAGTGACTATATCACAATGTATACATATATCAAGTCATCAATTATACACCCTAAATATAATCACGTTTTAATTGTTAACTCTACCTCAATAAAGTTGGTAAGAAATACAAAGAAAATTAACAGGGGACAATAATGAGTCTCATGAGAAAAGTTATGTGTTGCTTATTTTTCACTAAACATTCAAACTATCTTTCACTCGACTCCATTTCCAAAAACATATTGAAGAGTTATATACCTCAAGAAAACAAGCTCATTTTTATATGTGATGTAAGTCTATGAATTATGGTGTACATGCTGATAAATAAAAAATATAGATATGTAATAAAGATGTCAGTTTATGTACATACATTAAAATTTGATTTGAATATCTAAATTATTGGGTGCAACTATTTTTGAATGAGAAATTAAGATTTTACATTAAAAGTAAGCCTAGGCTGGACGTGGGACTCATACCTATACTCTCAGCACTTTGGGAGGCAGAAGCAAGAGGACTGCCAGAGCCAAGGGGTTCAAGGCCAGCCTGGGTAACCTGGTGAGACCTCATCTCTACAATAAATCAAAAAACTAGGCAGGCGTGGTGGCATGTCCCTGTAGTCCCGGCTACTTGGAAGCAGAGGCGAAAGGACTGAGCCCAGCAACTCAAGGCTGCAATGACTATGAGTGTACCACTACATTCCAGCCTGGGCGACAGAGTGAGACTCTGACTTAAATAAATAAATAAATAAATAAATAACCTATAATATCCATAGTATTTCGTTAGTCCAAACTAAATGAGATTTTAATTTCTACATTACTATTTCCAAAATATAATCTTTAGTCTGTTCCTGCCCAGTGTTGCCTGGCTTTATATTGTTGGGAGAAGACTGAAACGATGACATCCATAACTTCGTCTACATTCAAGACACCAGTCACATGATCCCCATTTAGCAAGGGGAGAAACTGAAAGACCCTGGCCTTCGATTTTCTGTCAACTCTCCTCTTATCCACTCTACCCCTACCTCTTCCTATACCATTCCCACTAGTCCTGACTTCATCCCCACAGAAGAAATTTCTTTAGTATTGGTAAGCCCTTGGAGGGAAAAAAAGACCGTGAATATAAAAAAATAATAATTTACAATATACTTTTGCCGGGAATGATCTAATATACTTCATTATAGAGAACATAGTTTCTACCTTGTTCTGGCCTAAAGGAGGGACATAATAAGTATCTGATGCATGGAGAATGGATGGATGAATGAACAAAGTGAGTGAATGAGAGAGATTTTCCATAGGAATGTTTATGTAATTTAATTTGAAGAGTTGGCTTGTACTGCAATAGAACCAGATGAGTCTTCCAACACTCCAATCTAAGTTATAGATTGGCTAACTTTTGGAAATCTTGAAAATCCTCAACCAACTCAATGGACACTTAAAGTTACAATTCCTAATTGCTGGTATATTTAAAGTAATTCCTCATCAAATGCTGTATACTTTAGAACTGATTCATAGAATTTTAGAGATTAGCTTGGAAATGAGAACTTCAATTTACTATAAAAACACTCTTTTCCAAATACAGCCTGTAGATGCTGAAAACTGAAGAACATCAACACATACTTACCAAAAAGGGAAAAATGTATAAGCACAGTCCTATGTACCCATGTGTACCTAACAACACAAGGCTCTGATCTGTGTAAATTTACAGCTGTGGTTGATACTGATAAACAACATAAAGACGTAAAATTTGTTTTTTTATAAATTACGGTTTCCACAAACAATATACCATTGGAAGCCCGAAACATTCACAATTTCCTCCTCTGTGATAAAAAGCCACATTAGATATAAAAAAGACAAAGTTAATGGCAGAAGATATTTTTTAAATGTCAAGAAACAAAGTTATTCCAAAGGATTTTCCGGAAGCACATTTTTTTTCAGAAAATGTTTTCTTAATTAATTATGGCAAAGGAAGTAGTCTCATCTAAGAAGTCATTTTGCTGCAAACTGCAAAAACATTAGCTGGTAAAAAGCACTATCAAGATTTGGCTGCAGATGTGCTGAAAGGTAATTTCCTCTTTTTTCTTCCTTTTGAAAGCTGTAGTTTAAACTCACTAAATATATATGTATGAATATAGATAAGTGTACTATTTAAAGACAGTAAAGCAAGGCCAGGTGCAGGGCGGTGGCTCATGCCTATAATCCCAGCACTTTGGGAGGCCAAGGCAGGAGGATTGCTTGAACCCAGAAGTCTGAGACCAGCCTGGGGAACATAGTGGGACCCCATCTCCACATAAAATAGAAAAATTAGCCAGGCATGGTGGCCCACACCTGTCGTCCCAACTAATCAGAAGGCTGAGGCAGGAGGACCACTTTTGCCCACGAGTTCAAGGCTGTGGTGAGCAATGATTGTGACCCGTGGTCACGCATCCGTACTCCAGCCTGGGTAACAGAGTGAAACCCCAACTCAAGAAAAAAAAAAGGAGAGTATAAACTTTAAATTACTACTTACAGAACTAACTTTTCAGTTCATACATATATTTTTAAGAGTGAGTAGCTTGTATCAGTTCTACTATTAAAAAGTAAAAATCTTCTTGGTCCTAATTCTTAAGTTGTCATCAAAAATCTACAATTTAACCAGTTGTATGTTTATATGATTATATTACTAAAATAATAACTCCTGACAGTTTGCTTCAAATGTTAGTTTTCTAATTCAAACTTCAGAGTTTAAAGCTTTCTATAAATGTAAATCACTGATTTAAAGAAGAATATCTGTATTTTAAAGAACTTTACCAGAGTAGCCTTGGATTGCAAATATAATGTAAGAAGGGAAGGTATGTCCTATGTATAGATAAATATTTAATGAATTTTTTTTACAAGCTATCATACTTACTGATGAACACCAAGGACTTCCCAATCATTTCCAATATCCTGGGGTCCCATTAAGCTTTGCATTGTATCTGGAGAGATTTCGATTAATTTGCATAGAAGTGACCAACCCACCTGAAAACCAAAAAGGCAAATATTCACATTTTTTATTTTATTTTACTTTTAAAACAGGATTTATTGAGAGGACAGAAAAGCTCCCACAGTGGAAGGGGACCCGAAAGGGTTGCCCAAATACCAAATATTCACTTTTTTTTTTTTTTTTTTTT
>CAUYQG010163340.1:0-26921 GCA_963574415.1 Tarsius wallacei
CACACTTCCATCACCTTTTTATTCATACGACATGGTTTTGCATTTCATCATCATCACCAGGTGTATATGCCAATGCTGATCACTGTATTTATTAGAATGATTTAAGGAGATGGGTCACTTTTCAAGAAAAAAGTAAAATCCCTGAGGTTGGAGACTCTCTTTTTTTTTTTTTGAGTTTGAGTCTCACTATGTCGCCCAGACTGGAGTGCAGTGGCCACTCCTGGCCACCGCAGCCTCGACCTGCTGGGCTCCGGCGATCCTTCCGCCTCAGCCTTCCAAGTAGCTGGAACCACAGGCGCGCGCTACCACGCCCGGCTAGTTTTTTGATTTATTGTAGAGATGAGATCTCGCCAAGTTGCCCAGGTGGGTCTCGAACCTGCAGGCTCAGGCAATCCACTCATCTCAGCCTCCCAAGGCGCAGGATTACAGGCTGAGCCACCGAGCCCGGCTTGGAGACCCTCTTAATGGAGTAGAGACTACCTGGTGGTGTAGTTCATGGCTCCATTGTTGACTTGAGGTATTTAACCCTGACTAGCCTCCCTGTTAGGCTGATCACCACGAAAGTGTAAGCTTATCAAGGAAGGGAGTGTGCCCAGTGCCAGATTGCCAAAGCCCTGTGATAAATGAATGAATGAATGAATGAATGAGAGAAACCTGGTACTATTTGCAGATTTTAGGGTTGGTGATTATTAATCTACTTCTAGCCTCCTTTATTTTGTTTTACTTTGCTTAACTTATTATTATTATTATTATTTTTAGTGAGAAAGGAGGATTTATTGAGAGAACAGAAAAGTTCCCACAGTGAGAGGGAACCCTAAAGGGTTGCCCTGCTTAACTTAATGTTATTGAGCCTCAATTTCTGCATCAAAAATGCAGAAAAATAACAATACCCTTTCTCACTTGACTTGTTAGGGAAAAAGTAATTGCAGTCATTTGTGAATACAAGACCCTAGATACCTCATATATAACTATGAGTCAAGAAAGGTCGGGTGTGGTGGCTCAAGCCTGTAATCCCAGCACTTTGGGAGGCTGAAATGAGGGATTGCCTGAGCCCACAGGTTTAAGAACAGCCTGGGCAACTTGGCGAGATCTCTACAATAAATCAAAAAATTAGCCAGGCGTGGTAGCACATGCCTGTAGTTACAGCTACTTGGAAGGCTGAAGTGGAAGGATTGCCGGAGCCCAGTATGTCAAGCCTGGGGTGGCCGTGAACATGCCACTGCACTCCAGTCTGGGCGATGGAGTGAGACTCCAACTCAAAAAAAAAAAAGAAAAAGAAAAAGAAAGAGTCAAGATAAATGTATGGGTTCAAATACAGTATATATAGGATCTTGTGGGCAGTGTCACCAAAGCAAGACATCTTTTACACCTTTTCTTATATACATAATAACTTGCACAGGCAAGCAATCAATGTTTGATTGTTTTGACTAAAATTAATCATGTATAAGAACCACCAATAAATGTCTGCTGATAGTAGAGTCACTATGGTTAACAATATTGTACTGTATATTTCTTTTTTTTTTGAGTCAAGGTCTCACTCTGTCAGTCAGGCTAGAGTGCAGTGGCATCATCACGGCTCACCATAGCCTTGACCTCCTGTGCTCAGGTGATTCTCCTGCCTCGGGCTCCTGAGTAGCTGGGATTATAGGTGTGCACCACCATACCTGACTAATTTTTCTGATTTTTGTAGAGATGGGAGTCTCACTTTGTTGCCCAGACTGGTCCTGGCCTCAAGTGATCCTCCCACTTCAGCCTCCCAAAGTGCTGGGATTACAGGTGTGAGCCACCACGCCCAGCTTTGTGTTGTACATTTCAAAATAGCTAGAAGAGAGGATTTTTGAATGTTCTCACCACAAAGAAATGATAAATATATGAGGTGATGGATTATGTTAAATGGCCTGATTTTATTATTACATAATATAGACACGTATTGAAACTGCACCCCATAAATACACACAATTATTATGTGTCAGTTAAAAACAACTTTTTCGTCTGCTGAATTATTGAAACTCAGTCATGTATGAGAATCCACCCATTTTCAGCAGATTAACTGAGAGCGGCAGATAATTGTAGGGAGTTTCCCTACTGATCCAATGATTCTCTGCAGAGACTGCCAGACTTCTATTTTCACAACTTTCAGTCTTATGCAAACAGCTTTAATGTCCTTGTAGAAGGAGGTGTAGTGTATGAGATAGAAGGAGGGATAGGGCTGCAAGCTTGCTCTGGAACACTCTTTCTGCCACTGACACTTTGGGTCAAGGCATGAAAGCAGAAACCCTCTCACTCTTCCCTCTCCTTCCCCAGACAGATGTGGAGCCCAGAAGCAGGAGGCACAACAGTGTGGAACTGGAGAGCTGAAAGTGACTCTGAAGTTTGCTCCAGGGTGTGAGTTTCAGGGCTTGTAGCTACAATTGTTCAGATGCAGTAAATCAAGCATTAGGCAACACCATCAATGAGAAACACTCCCTGTGTTGCTATTTGGGTGCTGAATACAAGGTTTCCAACCCCCAAATCAATGCAACCTCCTTCAGGAGTCAGCTGCTGGAGAATCCTGACTTCAGCAGAAGGGGTAGGCTCTGTGGGGAATCAGGAGGATCTGACTCGTCTTCCAGACAGACACAAGCCTGGTGGGGTGAGAGTTTCCATGGGCATGACACAGTGGTGAGAGGAGTTGGGCTGGGTTATGCTGTTCCTGAAGTGTGTGGGTGAAATGACTTCTGTAGTTGGAGGGCAGGAACCCGGACTGATTCATCTTCGCAACCCCCTCACTCGGGCAGCAGCCAGCACCTGGCCGCACCCTTCATCACCACCGTCATCACTCCCCCCACAATCTTCCCTCATTCCTCTTAATCTTGGTCCCGTGAACTTTGCTCAACACCCTCAATTTCCTTTCTCCTTGCCTTCTTCACTGTACAATCATCCAGCTGGGTTCTCACCTTCATTGCTCAGTTGTTGAGGGACAAAAAAATGGCTCAGGTGTGCCATTTGGTTCCCCTACAAACTACCAGGCAATGATCTTGCAGGGTCATTGTCCTGTCCTGCAGAGGTAGCATTTATCTCATTTGCTACCTCTGCAGGACAGGAATTATTATTATCCCCATTAACCAGATAAGAACACTGAGACTCAGTTGTTATTGGTAGATTTCAGTAACTTCTTGGAAGAAATATTAGAATTATCTATGCTTAAACCTCAATTTCTCAACCAACTCATCCTTGACAAAGCCTTCACCGCCAACCACTGGGGAGAGGAGAACCTATTTAGTAAATGATGGTGGGAAAACTGACTGATCACATGCAGAAGATTGAAACAGGACCCCTACCTATCACAAAAATTAACTCTAAATGGATCAAAGACGTAAACATAAAACCTCAAACTATAAAGACTCTTAGAAAATGCAGGAGACACCCTTATGGATATTGGAACTGACAACCAATTCCTGATCAAAACCCTAAGTGCCCACACCATAAGAAATTCGATAGACAAGTGGGACCTCATCAAACTGACAAGCTTCTGCAAAGCAAAGGAAACCATCCATAGAGCAGGGAGACAGCCCACAGAATGGGAAAAAACATTTGCCAACTGTACTTCTGACAAAGGCCTACCATCTAGGATCTACAAGGAACTCAAATGCGCCAAAAAGAAAAAAACCAACAACTCCATTAAAAGTGGGCAAAAGACATGAATACACACTTCTCAAAAGAAGAGATACAGGCAGCCAACAGACATATGAATAAGTGCTCAGCCTCACTCACCATCAGAGAGATGCAAATCAAAACCACATTGAGATACCACCTAACCCCAGTAAGAATGGCCATCATTAATAAAACAAACAACAACACATGCTGGTAAGGATGCGGAGATAAAGGAACGCTTTTACACTGCTGGTGGGAATGCAAACTAGCGCAGCCTCTTTGGAAGACAGTGTGGTGATTTCTGAAAGAACTAGAAATTGACCTTCCATCTGACCCAGCAATTCCCCTATTGGGAATATACCTGGAGGAACTCAAATCATTCTACAAAAAAGATATCAGCACACACGTTTGTTGCTGCTGTATTCACAGTAGCAAAAACATGGACCCAACCATGCTGCCCATCGAAGCTGGACTGGATGAAAAAAATGTGGTACATATACACAATGTAATATTATGCAGTCATAAAAAAGGACAAACATATGAACTTTGCAGCAACTTGGATGGATTTAAAGTCTATCACACTCAGTGATCTATCACAGAAACAAAGAACAGAGTACCATATGTTCTCACTCATAAGCGGACCTTGAACAATTATAATACTAAAGAAAGAGATTGGCAGTAGTGGGAAACTGCCAGGGGAGGGGGGGTGGGATTGGCAGTTTAGGGAAACTGCCAGGGGAGAGAGGGGCACACCTCATCAACAAGGGTACCTGCATAATGAACATTTTTATGCCTAACCCTGAATTGTACCCCACATCCTTAAAATTTTAAAAAGAGGGGAAAAAACAATTATCTATGCTTTACTTTTCAGGTAGGAATAGTTGCTGCTAATTAATCTTATAGTGTCAATGTCCTCTTGAGGCCTCACCAGTCCTGGTTAAATTATAAATTTGGTTTATTAGGTCAAAAAAAATTTTGAGCCCTTAGAAGAGCAATAGAAACCCAGAGTGTTTATTTTTTTAGTCACTGGAGGTAACAAAATCTGGAAAAGGAAACTAAAGTGAAGTCCCATTTGAGCTCTAGGAATGAGATGGTGAGTTTGTTTATATTATCTATTATTATTATTATTATTATTATATGTATCCATTTAATCTTCCTTCATGAGTTACTTTTATCTCTAACACTCAGTTCTGGAGACAATACCAAAAGTTACCTGCTAACTCTGTTCCATAGATCTTCATATTGTACTTCTGGAGAGTGTGTTTAGGAATTTTAAAGATATATTGCTTCTAAGTTAGGAAACAGGAGAGCTTGTGTTCTAGTGCATCCTTTGCTCATCTGTGAGCACTGCCTTCTCATTGCCTTGCCAACTACTACACAGCTTGTCAGCAATCCTTTGGGGCACTTCCCAAAGTTCACTCCAATTCAGTAAGAGCCAGCAGTGAGGTGTAGCACACAGGAGCTGGGCAGAGAATTCGGAAATGGGTGAGCGGTCTGGACCCAGTTTTGTCTGCAGCTAACCTGCTGACCTTTAGCCTGTCCATTTCAGTGGGAGTGGATTACTCTTGCTACTCCAGGTGTGACCCATGGTCCAGCAGCATAGGCATCACCCGGAATCTTGTTAGAAACATAATCCTGGGCCTCAGCACAGACCTTATGAATCAGAATCTGCCTGTTAACAAGAGTCCCTGGGGATTCGTGTGCACACAAAAGCATAAATCCCTGAGTTAAATGGATTCTTATTGATCCTATGATTTGTTTTTTTAATGTTTTTAATTAAGAAGTAAAAAATGTATATTGTTTATGGTACACAGCATGTTTTGATGTATGTATACATAATGGAATGGCTAAATCAAACTATGCTAGTTTGCATTGCTTCGATCCTATGCATTCATTTTTTGAGTCAGGGTCTCTCTCTGTTGCCCCAGCTGACATGATCATGGCTCACCATAACCTCCACCCCCTGGGCTCAGACAGTCCTTCCACATTAGCCTCCCAAACAGCTGGGACTACAGGCACGCACCACCATGCCTGGCTAATTTTTAACATTTTTATGTAGACACGAGGTCTCCCTATATTACCTAGGCTGATCTCGAACTCCTGGGCTCAAGGAATCCTCCCGCCTCGGCCTCCCAAAGTGCCGGGATTACAGACTGAGCCACCGGACACGGCCTTGATCCTATGATTTCTAAAATGCATGCTAACATTCCTCATTCCCCCTCTCCCCAGTAATGTATAGGATAGTGACAAGCCTTGGGTTTGATTCCTGACCCTGCACATATTCGATCTATGTGCAAGCTGCTTCCTCTCTCCGAGCATCCTAACAATGAGGTGGGTCTCAAGATCAATGAGAACATTCCATGACACACACCACTCTAAACTGACTTTCTATTCCCAACAGACGGAAAAATTTTAACCTTAAAGTGAGGAGCAAAAGTCCCTAGGAGTGGAGTCAGCTCACTGTTTTCACTTTACTTTTAATTACAGGAAAATGCTAATGAAATTGTAACTAGAACTGTTAACATTTAAAAATTTTAATGCATAAATCAGGCCCTACTGGCTTTGCTTGCAACTTTGCCAAACTCTGGAAACATTATGCAACCTCCCATTCCGAACTCCCATCCAGGCAGAGACGTTTCTCCCCAGTTCGCAGCTGGAGAAAGCTAGGTAAACAACACATTTTTGGTTGTAAGGCTAGACTTCGGCGAGGCCACACTTCGGAAAACCAGCGCTGGGAAATTCGCCCACCTCGCGTCACAGACACACCCTTCCCCCGAGTCTCCGCCTCCTCCGACGAAAACAGCGGGAGGCGGGGTTAGAGCCGTGAACAGGAAGGGCCGTGTTTTCCAGTTGTTCTAGTTTCTCGCCGAACGCTAAAGACTGACGCGCAAATGGGAATGCACCATTCTTTTAACGCAATCGTTCTATCCAAGTTTGAGACATTCGTAGTGGCATCCATAGTGAAGTTCCAAGAGCCACTGTTATATTTATAGTCTATAATACTGGCAAACTCAGAGAGCATTCTGAAACAAGCCATTCTTCTTTCCCCTCTCAATTTCGGGCCTGAACTGCTTGGACTCGCTCATACGTCACTTCTGTGAGTCGAACATTGCGTCTCGGAAGCCGCACGCGCCGGTCGGAGACGATTTGTGAGACCACGGCGTTGCTATGGGTCGGCGGAGAGCGCCGGGTGGTGGATCGCTGGGACGGGCCCTCATCCGCCATCAGACTCAGCGGAGCCGTAGCCACCGTCACACTGATTCTTGGGTAAGGCAGCCCATGTCCTCTCTCTTACCTTTTCTGTCTGGTTTTGAGAGCCTGAGTGCTGCAACGTTTGGGGTCAAAGTCGGATAAAGTTTCCAGGAGTGACGCCTAAGCCGGCTTCTGAAGGATGAGTTGGAGTTTGTGCCAGGCCGAGAAGCAGGTCCTCCCCCTAGCAAGGTACAGAGCACAAAGGTAGACTCTTGAAAGGCGGGCTACTGTGGTGATGAGGCTGGAATGAGACCGTAAGGAGGCTTGAGTGCCAGAATGTCTTGAACACAATTTGGTTTTTGCCCTAGAAGCCGTGGGAGCGCTTGGAAGTTCCTGAGCAGGAAGAAGACAATTTATTCTGTACTGATTTGTTCAAATAATTAGTCCTTCAGAAGCGGCTAGTCGTTTCCAGAAATACAAAATAACCCAGATTCCTGCTCCACCCTTGTTTTTCCACCTAGTGGGTTAGCTCAAAAATGAACCGTTCATTTCCAAAGGTGTGACAGGACCTAATATTTCTCTAAGTCTAGGGGAACTCAAAAGTAGGATCCTTAAAAAAAAAAGAATGAAGTGGTTTGACTTATGTTAATCAGTCTAGTCGTTATTTTCACCATTCATTCCCCCCAGATATTTGAGAAAATACCGAGTTCTCAGATCCTGTGCAAGAATTAAGTGCGTCCCTGGTGCTAACAATCCACGCACCGCTCTCCACCATCTGGCTTCCATCCATACAGTCTGCGCAGTAAACAGCATACAGTGCCTAGAGTATTCATCAGGTCAGAGTTACTCAGACATTAGATTACTGGTGATTTTTGTTGGTTTCGAAGCAACTTGTTATTAATGTAGACTTTAGGAAATAACGGGAAGATTGAGTATGAATTCTATTTTTTCTTCTTTTCAGTTTTTCTGGAATATGAATTCTAAAGAACTGGATTCTAATCCTTATTCTTATTTTTACTGATTCTGTAACCTAGGGAAACCACCTAACTTCTGGCCATTATTTTTTTTCATTTATTTATACCTCTATTAAACATATACCTTAGGATGGTGTTTATCAAACTCTGGATTGTGTTTGGATATCAATTTAGTAGTTTGCAACTAGAATTTTTTTATCCCAGTGAGGTAAAATAAGAGATAACAGAGTGTATTATAAGTAATAAGGTAACTTGCTTCAGAATTCTGTTGTTTCCATTTTACTATACTGAATGACATTTGCACATTTGTGTCACCATGTGTATCACACACCTTCGAGTCACTATGTAAAATGTATTGTTTTATTGTGGGACTCTCAAAAAGTCTTCACTAACCATAACTAGCAGAACCAGACAGTCTGGGTTCGAATTCTACCTCTACCACTTAGTTTTCTACTATGGGCAAGTTATTTTATCTGTTTAAGCTTCCTCATCAGTAAAATAGAGATACAATAAATTCACTACAAAAGATTTTGAAAATTGGGCAACCCCTTCGGGTCCCCTCCCGCTGTGGGAGCTTTTCTCAACAAATCCTGCTTTTAAAAAAGAAGAGATTTTGAAAATTAATGAAATGGTAAAGGGGAAGTGCCTATCATGAAGTAAGATAGTGCTCCTTTAAATGTCACTATTAGTAGTATTAGTTCTAAAGGGGCTACAACCAACCTCAAGACCATAGAATGCATGCAAGGAAGTTTCGAGCTTGTTTGGATGTCCAGAGCAGAAGAGAGCAGCAGTATTTATTACCGTGTCTTACTCCTAGTTGCACACAAGTGAACTGAATGATGGCTATGATTGGGGTCGCCTTAATCTTCAGTCGGTGACTGAACAGAGCTCCCTTGATGATTTCCTTGCAACTGCAGAACTTGCTGGAACAGAGTTTATAGCTGGTAAGTTCATTACTGAGTGCATATAACACTGGTCACATTTCCATCTGAGGCTGACTCTTGATCAATGAGAAGGTGATAGAAGGACAGGTGCGAGGATACAGGACCTTTCATACAGGCAAGCAGAGGACTCAAGCCAGGAGTTCTGATCAACTGATGTGGATCAGAAAATGGCTAACGGTTTGGCTTTGCTGGTGTGGGGGCAGGATGTGATGAGCAAAACACTGAGGAGGCGGGCAAGGGCCAGAGTCTGTTAGGATAAAGGTTCAGGGTGGACTTTGCAGGGTTTAAGCAAGTGTACAACATGATTTCAGATATCATTTTTTAGTAGTTTTGGGGGAGGGGATTTTTTCCCAGCTTTAATGAGATATAATCAGCAGCTAAAAATTGTATACAGGTATGGTGTATGATGTGATATTTGGTTATCATGTATATATTGTAAAGTGACTGCCACAGTAAAGTAATTAACATATCTATCGCCTCACATAGTTTTCTTGTGATGAGCATGTTTAAGATCTAGTATTAGCAGATTTCAAGTATACAGTACATGATTTTTAACTTTAGGCACAATGCTGGGTACTAGATCTCCAGAACTTATTCATCCAGCCTAAGTAAAATTCTGTACCCTTTGACCAGTATCTTCCTATTTCCCCCACTCCCCAGCCCCTAGTAACCACCATTCTCTCTCTGCTTTTTAATTAATTTATTTATTTGTATTTTCTAATTTTAAAAATGTGAGGTACAATTCAAGATTAGGTATATAAGTGGTCACTGTACTGGTAAAGTTTTGACTTCCCTTTGGTCCTCACTTTGCCTGGTTTGAGATCAGGTATCCTTATAGATCACTGAGCATTATAGACTCCAAATCCATCCGAGTTGCCGTGAAGTCCATAATTTTGTACTTCTTTATGGCTGTGTAATAGTCCATCATATATATGTACCACATTTTTCTTTATCCAGTCCTCTCTCTGCTTCTGTTAGGTTAACTTTTTTAGATTCCACATGTAAGATCATGCAGTTTTGTTTTTCTGTGGCTGGCTTATTTTCACTTAGTATAATGTCCTCCAGATTCATTCAAGTCATAAATGTTAGGATTTCCTTCTTTTCCTTTTTTTTTCTTTTTTTCTTTGTTTGAGTTGGAGTCTCACTCTTGTCACCCAGGCTGGAGTGCAGTGGCACGCTCACGGCCACTGCAGCCTCTATCTGCTGGGCTTAAGCGATCCTTCCACCTCAGCCTCCCAGGTAGCTGGAACTACAGAGGCACGCCACCACACCCAGCTAGTTTTTGTGATTTATTGTAGAGACGAGGTCTCACCAAGTTACCCAGGCTGGTCTCCAACCCTGGGGCTTAGGCAGTTCTCTTGCCTCCGCCTCCCAAAGTGCTGGGATTAGAGGCTGAGCCACCGCGCCCGGCCTCCTTCTTTTTTAAAGGCCGAATAATATTGTATATATACATATACCACATTTTCTTTATCCATTTATCTGTTGTTGGTTACTTAGGTTGATTCCATATCTTGGTTATTGTGAATAATGCTGCAGTGAACATGGGAGTGCAGGTATCTCCAATGGCTATACCAAATTTCATTTTTTATTTTTTACTTTATTTAATTTTTTGAGTCAGGGTCTCACTCTTGTCACCCAGACTGGAGGACATTGGCTTCATCATGGCTCACCACAGCCTTCACTTTCTGGGCTCAGTCGAATCTTCCACCTCAGCCTCCCAAGTAGCTGGAATTACAGCTGCATGCCACCACACTCAGCTCATTTATGGATTTTTGTTGTTGTTAGAGACAGGGTCTCACTATGTTGCCTAGGCTGGTCTCAGACTCCTGGGCTCAAGCAGTCCTTTTACTTCGGTCTTCAAAAGTGCTGGGATTACAGGTATGAGCCACCACACTTGGTATGGATTTCTTTTCTTTTTTTTTTTTATAGAATCACTGATGGCTTTTACAGAAGAAAGATGAGTTAGGAGACTGTTGTTTTAGTCTAGCAAGAGAAGCACACCAGAACTGAAATAGAAGTAGTCAAGAATGGGAACGAGAATTGGAGTAAGAACATAAAGGAGCTAGAATAAACCAGACATGATGGAAAGGATAGAGTAAAGAGTGAGGAGACAAGAATAAACTCCTGGGTTTCACAGTGAGATACCACTTCACCCACTAGGATGGCTAAAATTAGAAAAACTACATCAGATCTTGGTGAGGATGTAGAGAAATAGAACATTATACATTGCTGGTGGGAGTGTAAAATGGTGCAGCTGTTTTACAAAACATTTGGGCAGTTCCTCAAAAGGTTAAACATGGAATTACCATACGATGTAGTAGTCCTACTCCTGGGTATATGCCCAAGAGAATTGAAAACATTACACAAAAACTTGTACATGAATATTCATAGCAGCATTATTCATAATAACCACAAAGTGGAAACACCCAAATGACCATCAGCTAATGAATAGGTAAACAAAGTGTACATTTTTTAAATGGAATATTATCTGGCCACAAAAAGAAATGAAGTTCTGATACATGCTACGACTTGGATGAACCTTGTTAACATACTAAGTAAAAGAAGCCAGATGCAATTATACAATTCCATTTATATGAAAAATCTAAAATAGACAAATCTAGAGATGGAAAGTAGATTAGTGGTTACCTGGGGTCAAGGGAATGGAGAGTGACTGCTAGTGAGTAAAGGTTTCTTTTGAGATGATAAAAGTATTCCAAAATTGATTGTGGTGATGGTTGTACAGCTCTGTGAATATACTAAAAATCACTGAAAGTATGTTTAATGAGTGAATGGCATGGTATGTGAGTTGTATCTTGATAAGGCTTTTTAAAAAAAAGTTAGTGATCTCTGGCAGGACAGTTTTTGGTGGAATGTTAGAGCCTCAAGAGGAGTCTAGAGAAACAGGGAGTGGGGGGCGAGGAAATAGACTAACGAGCATGTTGTGTCCTTTTGAGATATTTGACTATAGCAAGGAAAGAAAAGTGTGTGTAGGATCAAGGTTAATAGTATGTTCGCCGGGCTCGGTGGCTCAGCCTGTAATCCCGTGCTTTGGGAGGCCGAATTGAGTGAATTGCCTGAGCCGGCGGGTTTGAGACCCACCTGGGCAACTTGGCGAGACCTCATCTCTACAATAAATCAAAAAAAAGTAGCGCGCGCCTGTAGTTCCAGCTACTTGGAAGGCTGAGGTGGAAGGATTGCCAGAGCCCACCAGGTCGAGGCTGCGGTGGCTGGGAGCGTGCCATTGCACTCCAGTCTGGGTGATAGAGTGAGACTCCAACTCAGAAAAATATATATATTAGTATGTTCACAGGTTATGGGGTAAGAGACAGCGGAGAGAGGAGGTTGAAAAGACAACATTTGGTTTGGCAAAATCTATCAGAAGTTTTAAACCACATATCCGGCTGGGTACCTTAGCTCATGCCTGTAATCCCAGTACTTTGGGAGGCTGAAGCGAGAGATTGCTTGAGCTCAAGAGTTGGAGACCAGCCTGGGCAACATAGTGAGACCTCGTCTTTACAAAAAAATAAGGAAATGAAATAAAGTGAAATAAAATGTTAAAATAGTGTGTCCTGTACCCAGCATTCCCGCTTCTTGGTATCTATTGTAAAGAGCAGCAGAATTAATTGAAGAACTTGTTGATACACAGATTACTGGTGCTTTCTTTCAGAGCTTCAGATTAAGTGAGTGTGGCTTGGAGCTGGAGAATTTGCATTTTTAACTAGCTCCTGGGTGATTCTGTATTTTAACAATGAAAACTTGGAAATTAAATGTTTCGGTAGTGAGAAATGGCTAAATAAACTGTGGTATAGACATACTATTAAATACTATGTGGCTGTCAAAAAGGATGAAGTAACTCTGAATAGTTTTGGTAGAAAATTATTTATCCAAGCCTATAAGAATCTAAAGTCAGGAAAGCGTAAGTTCTCATTAGACTCTCAGTTTTAGTTTTCCATGTTTATCAAAATGACCAACACTCAGGATCTATATTTTCTCTTGAGTGATAGTACTTTTCTTTATTTGAACAGAGAAACTTAATATTAAGTTTGTGCTCCCTGAGGCTAGAACTGGCCTTCTGTCTTTTGAGGAGAGCCAGAGAATTAAGAAGCTCCAAGAAGAAAACAGACAGTTCTTGTGTATACCAAGGAGGTAAGTTGAAGAAGCATCTGGAACATTGCAAGGCTACTGCATATTAATTTTTTTAAGTTGATGTTCACATTTTTCCTGTTTTTCTCAACTGCCATTATTAGATCCAAATTATCTATTTTGGCAACTTACATGTGGAATGTTTTTCCCTTTTTTGATTGTTTCAGACCAAACTGGGACCAAAAAACTAGCCCAGAAGAACTCAAACAAGCAGAGAAAGATACCTTTCTAGAATGGAGACGTCAGCTTGTCCGGTGCGTATTAGACTCTGAAGATTTGCCTTGACATCATGAATTCAGGCATTTTGGCTTGCTTGCATTGCTATTTGCATTTTCAAGTTCTGATTTACCTTAAAAATGGAAATGGTAACATTCTGCTAACAAGTGCAGGTTGATACATATGCAAACACATTGCTGGATGCGTGTGCATCCTTGCACAAAGATGCTGAGTTGGTTACTCTGTTCAGTTCCTGGCTTTTTCTCCTTTCTTTTTCTTTTTCTTTTTTTTTGAGTCAGAGTCTCACTCCCTCACCCAGGCTGGAGTGCAGTGGCACACTCACGGTCACCCCAGCGTCAACCTGCTGGGCTCCGATGATCCTCCACCTCAGCCTCCCAAGTAGCCAGAACTATAGGCGTGTGCAACCATGCCTGGCTAATTTTTTGATTTATTGTAGAGATGAGGTCTTGCCAAGTTGCCCAGGCTGGTCTTGAACCCGCGGGCTCCCAAAGTGCTGGGATTATAGGCTAAGCCACCGAGCCCGGCCTCTCCTTTCATTCCCTTCTCTGGCCGGTGGGTACCCTGCCCTGAAGTTGATCACTGCTCTCCTTTGCATTCTTTCAATGAGAGGTATGGGAGAGAAATGTGACTTTGTGTGATAGATCAACTTCCAGGGCTTAAATAGTTTAAGGATAAATTTGGATTTGGTGGCGTGTTGAATAAATAAGTGTTATTTTCATATTGACTCAGCAGGAGGTATATAAAAATAATTTGAATGTTGGTATTTGAGTACAGTACTTATTTTTCATGTGTTGAATTTGAGCATTTACATTGCTTAAAATTGTTGCAATCAGCCTGTAATCCCGTGCTTTGGGAGGCTGAGGTGAGTGGATTGCCTGAGCCTGCGGCTTCGAGACCCGCCTGGGCAATTTGGCAAGACCTCATCTCTACAATAAATAAATAAAAAAAATTAGCCGGGCATGGTAGCACGCACCTGTAGTTCCAGCTACTTGGAAGGCTGAGGCGGAAGGATTGCTGAAGCCCAGCAGGTCGAGGCTGCGGTGGCCGGGAGCAGCTACTGCACTCCAGTCTGGGCCTGACGGAGTGAGACTCCAACTCAAAAAAAAAAAAAACATTGTTGCAATCTGGCAAAGATATAAACTGCTTCTTTGAAAAACAGGCTAGAAGAGGAACAAAAGCTGATATTGACTCCATTTGAGCGAAATTTGGACTTTTGGCGCCAGCTATGGAGAGTAATTGAGAGAAGGTGAGTAATGAAGACATTGTAGTATGGTGTATTAGATTTGAGTGTTGATGTGTGTTTGTGGGCTTAGGGTCTGGGAGTCGGGATTGGGGAATTAAGCCATGCAAAGGGCTGTTGAGAATTATAAAAAACAAAGTATGATACTACTTATATTTCTTTTTAAATATAGATTTTTTTTGTTATTAGATAGGTACACTGGTGTGTGAGAATAATGACATTTTCTGTAAGATGAATTCTGAAGCACTTATGTAGTTATTTTGGCAAGTGTATATTGAATCCCTACTGGTAATGTGGGAAATATGGATATGAAAAGAGTAAGTTCCTACCTGCAGAGAACATATATGTTATGAGAGGAGGCAGATGGCAAAGCTTATCATACAGTTCGGCTAAATGCCAAGCAAAGCACCATGCTCCTGGGCACACAGGTGAATGGGATGCAGCCTTTGCACTCAGAGAACTCAACACCTAGTAAGATACATAGGGGAGTATGAGTTTTACTGTGTTACAGGTAGAAGGGTAGTGAGCCATGTCATAGCAGAGGAAGGAGCAGTTAATAAGAATTGAGAGAAATCAAGGGTTTAAAAAATTTTTTTTAATTGGGCTCTGAAAAGAAGAGAATGATTTTGATAAATTGAGAATGGGAGATTTGCATGCTTTTTCATGTAACACTATGGAGAATTCTTGATTGTTAGAAGTTGAATCAGCTTTCTCTAATCTCATCTCTTTGGGTAGTTAAAAGATTTTTGTTTTCTTCAGAGAGTTTCTATATTATTTTCAAGAACTCTAAATGAAACTTATGTTTGAAACGATGCTTTTTAACAAGAAACTTTCAAGCCGTTTTTGTTGTTGTTGTTGTTTTTCCTTTGAAATCTATAAAGTGGACCTAGAAGGAACATTAGGAAACATAATATTTTAATTGAGAGTCTCAGAAAAGAACATTACCACATTTAGCATTATTATTAAGAAAACAGGACTTGGATTAAACTTGTAAAAGTCACTTAAATTTCTTATTAGTGTGATGAAAATGTTCTAGAATTAGAAGTGTGATGTCTGCACAACTTTGTGAATACACTAAACACTACTAAATTGAATACTTTTAAAAGGGTGAATTTTATATATGAATTGTGTCTCAGTATTTTTTAAAAAGTCACTTAAGTGCCCCCCTACCCTCTGCTCTCTGGGTACAGAGAAAGGGCTATTGAGCTGGATTGTGAGGAGGTCAGAGTAGCAAGCCATATCTCAAAGCTTGAAGAAAGTGGACACTTGCTGATTACAGGACTCTGGCAGGCCTCTTTTATTTAGACAGGCTTGAATGGGGCTTGGAAAAACCCAGTATCATTTTGGAGAGCATCTGTGGAGCAGAGTGGACTCGTCTCTCCTTCAGTGCCCCATTAGCACTTGAGGATGTATATTCCTAAAAACGCCTGTTTTCTTATTTCCAAAGAGAAACAGTAACAAACTCGGAAATACTGCAGCCCAGACCTTGAGGGAACTCCCTCCATCTGCCCACTGAAGTATAGTTTTTGTTTTGTTTTAGATTTTTTTCCTACTTCTTTTATTATCTATCTTGCCTCTCTCTTTGTTTTTTCTATTCTGGTTTCTGACTTTTATATAAGGCCTTCCTAAATGTGTAGTGCTGTTGTCTGTTCATATTTAAGAATGAAGCATTAGAAAGCCGATTGACAGGCCTACCTGTTTAGGTGGAGTTTGCCAAGTGGTGAGCTTCACTGACAGATGAGTGGGCAGAAGTCAGTTTTATTTTGTTGGAATACCCCATGATGTTAGTATGTATAGGTCATTTCCCCAGGGCCGGTCAGTTTCTTAAAGAGAAGAAAGATCTGTCAGGAATGGGGCTGAAGGGAGTGGCATAATGCAAGGGGCTGGGCATCCTCATGGTTCAGTGTATAGGCTTACGTTTGATTCCCTTTTTGTGCTGTGGCACCTGTTTCCCATCTTCTTCTGTGCCTGAGGTCCTGGTACTAGAACTTCTCAGCTTCATACTCTCTCTAATAAGCTCTAGCTTTCTGCTGTTAGTATGGGGAGGGGAGCTGTGGGGTGGGTTGCAGTTGCCTCTCTGACTGGAACAGGAGTGCCAACTTAAGAGCTCACAATGGACTAGCTTCTGCCCTGTGCCTTCATCTTGCCTTGGGATAGAGCTGATGGTCTAATCCTGGGCTTCCCTGAGGCTCTGGGGCAGGAACAGGTTTGCTTCTTGTTGGTTTGACATTTCTTAGTTGCTGCTATTCTTTTTTTCTCTTTGCCCTAATGAGTGTCAGCCTTTTCTTTCATTTTTGTGGGGTTTGAGAGGGAGCAGAGGTAACCATCTTTGTTCACTTTAACAGGAAGGGCCTTTTACACTTTTTATGCCCACAGATTAGCAATTGGTTTTGCCAGTGTGAGCCTGTATTTGTCAAAACTTCCAGCTTCAGTTGGATTATAGTATTACTTGCTCTGTTATTTTTATTATGTTATATTTATCCTTCCTTTTTTTTTTTTTTTTTTTTTTTGAGTTGGAGTCTCACCCCGTTGCCCAGGCTGGAGTGCAGTGGCACACTCATGACCCACCTAGCATCGACCTGCTGGGCTCTGACCATCCTTCCACCTGAGCCTTCCAAGTAATCGGAACTACAGGTGCACGCTACCACACCCGGCTAATTTTTTTTTTACTTATTGCAAAGATGAGGTCTTGCCGAGTTGCCTAGGCTGGTCTTGAACTCGTGAGCTCAGGCAATCCACTCGCTTCAGCCTTCCAAAGTGCTGGGATTACAGACTGAGCCACCGACCCTGGCCTCTCCTTCCTTTTTTTTTTTTTTAAGAGAACATGTTTCTAACTCAAGGAATATAATAGTTTCATCACATGGAAGTGGGTCTGAATTACACAGAAATATTTATTAAAAAGTGACTACTGCCACATCTTCTAGCAGGAAATATTTATTGATGTCTTCTCCCCAGCAGATGTCTCCTGTTTGGTAACAGGCTGGCTAAGCCATCTGCCCCTTTAATTCCAGTAGCAGTTATCAGAAAAAATTTGGTATATAACATGGCATTGAAATGCAGGAAGCTGCGGAGGCATTGAGGGCAGAACACTGTATTCCAGGAAGATAAGGCACCCCCTTTATGCTGTATAACCCTTCCAGCTGTACAGCTGCACTCTGCTCTGTCTCCTTCAGCACAACAATCGAGCTGTCTTCAGATATCTTCTTTTCTCACTGCCATTTCTAAACTGGTTTATTCTTTCTACATATTTGGTAGATAGGCATCATGTTTGTGGACATTGTGGTTTTAGTGTATTGGGCTTTGTTCATTTTTTGCATTTACTGTTAAATATTCAGTTTGCAAGGAAATGTATTACCTTAAAGAAGGAAATACTAGAATCAGATTAGAGAACTTAAAAGACAATTTGTCAAAAGTTAGCAAGCCTGTGAGTTTCTTTGCATCAGAGGATTATGCTGAAGTTTTACCTACTCTGAAAGAAAATGACTTTTAATTGTCAAAAGCCCTGTCCTAAATGGTAACCTTGATTCCTTGGTGTTTAGCATTGTCGCAAAGTGTCACTTCAGAAAAGGCCGGTTAACCAAGTAAGGATTTGAGGCAGACTTTGCTGTGAGGTCATAGTGCATCTGTAGCTCATTTCCCTCCAGTGGCAGTCACAGCTGATACTTATAACATCTTCTTACCACAGAGGCTGAAGTCAGGGAGGATCCTCCCAAGAACTGAATTTGAGTTTTTTTTTTCATTTCATTGTGGACTTCTATAGTCCCCACTACACATGTGAGGGATTGGAGGGGCTTGCCATCAGCTGCAGAGAGTTTTTTTATTGCTATAGGTACTCTTATGTGATGGAAGAAGTTGGACTTGTCATTCCTGCTTCAGTATGGCACTTAAGTTGACATTTTGCTGTTTGTATTTTTGCCATTTGAGCACATTCTTGGAACTCGTAGGTGATTGTTTGCTAAGAGCGTGCTTTCTTGTTATTGCTGGGTTTAAATAGGTACTAGCTTCAATAATGGTAGCTTTTGAGGCTTTAACATGAGTGCAGATTTGGGACTGAATATTTAGTAGACTTCACCCTGGAGTGAGGTACTTGTAATACCCTTTTATCTCACCAGGAGACTTTAGTAGAGGTTACAGTGGAAGCTTTAGCAATAAAACATCTGAGCCCCTTTAGGCCGTATGAGAGTGATAGAATGTCATGGTTTTAAGAGCATGACCTCTGGTCCAGACTGCCTGAGTTCTCATTCTGGCTCTGTCACTTATTAGTTGGTGATCTTGGACAAGTTACTTAAGCCTCAGTTCCTCATATATACATGTCAGTTGGGCATGGTGGCTCACACCTGTAATCCCAGCACTTTGGAGGACAAGGCAGGAGGATTGCTTGAGTCCAGGTGTTTGAGACCAGCCTAGGCAACATGGCAAGACTTCATCTCTCCAAAAAGTTTAAAAATTAGCTGGGCATGGTGGCATGCACCTGTAGTCCCAGCTACTTGGGAGGCTGAGGTGGAAGAATTGCCTGGGCCCAGTAGGTGGAGGCTACAGTGAGACATGACCATATCACTGCACTCTAGCCTGGGTAACACAGTGTGACCCCCCAACTCAAAAAAAAAAATTAATATATGTCAAATACCTAATGTATAGCAAGTACTGCCATTATTACATGGCCAGTGATCCCTTTCACTTTCCAGTGGTTGGACTGTCTCATGTTTGTTTTTCAGTGATATTGTGGTCCAGATAGTTGATGCTCGGAACCCACTCCTATTCAGATGTGAGGATTTGGTAAGTAAAGTTGGGAAAAATTCAAACGTAAGTCTTTTGAGTAGCAATGAGGGGTCAGCGTCTTAGCAATAACTATAGACAACTTTCCTCACTCTCCTCCAGCTTTGTTTAATGAGGCCTCCTGTCCTCCCAAGGTCAGGAGCTTGTGTAATGCCACTGTCTAGACAGGTGTTTTTTCACACAACTGTTTCCATCTGCACAAACACATGAGCTTTCTAGCTTTGAGTTTTAGAAGTCACTAAATATATATTTGCCAGAGTCTCCCTTTTTTTTTGAGTTGGAGTCTCACTCTGTCACCCAGGCTGGAGTGCAGTGGCATACTCGTGGCCACCACAGCCTTGACCTGCTAGGCTTAGGCAATCCTACCGCCTCAGCCTTCCAAGTAGCCGGAACTACAGGCATGCACTACCACGCCCGGCTAATTTTTTTATTTATTGTAGAAGCGAGGTTTCACCAAGTTGCCCAGGCGGGTCTCAAACCCCTGAGCTCAGGTAATCTCTTGCCTTAGCCTTCCAAAGTGCTGGGATTATAGGCTTGAGCCACCGCGCCCAGCAGAGTCTCCCATTTTTCAAGAGACACCAATTGAAATAGCTCTGTATATTAGCTGGGTGTGTAGTGCATGCCTGTAGTTTCCAGCTACTTGGAAGGCTGAGGCAGAAGGATTGCTGGAGCCCAGCAGGTCGACACTGGGGTGGCTGTGAGCGTGCCACTGTACTCCAACCTGGGCAGTAGAGTAAGACTCCAACTCAAAAAAGAAAAAAAAAGAAAGAAAGAAAGAAAAAGAAATATTTATTTATTTTAGCATAGTCTTAGTCACTTCATTTTTTAATTCATGCCGTTAAGATCTCCCTTCTCGCACTTTAGTTATTACTCCCTGTGATATTTTACAAGTGAGCCAAGTTTTAAAACCCCACAAGGGAAAATAACTGATGTGTGAGAATCACATGAAACAATACAGTACCAGCTCTGAGTTAATAAAACACTGTATTCATGAGAGATATTCATATTTCTGTCTGAGGACCATAGTACAGATTATTTTTAAATCTCCTGGTGAATAACAAAAATCGTAATGGTAAAACTTCTTTTCAAAGCTTACTGAAAGGATTACTAGAATGCACCATGATTAATAATATTTAAATTAGGAAATGATTTAAAATGAGGGACAGTAAAAACTTTCATTGGGATTTGAAATATAAGTAGCTTAATGTTTGACTTGTTTGAAGAGACTTCCTATTTATTTTTGTCTTGCTTAGGAATGTTATGTGAAAGAAATAGATGCCAACAAGGAGAACGTTATTCTGGTCAACAAGGCCGACCTGCTGACTGCTGAGCAGCGGAGTGCCTGGGCTGAACACTTTGAAAAAGAAGATGTGAAGGTTATTTTCTGGT
Organism: Tarsius wallacei; assembly: GCA_963574415.1. Classification (NCBI taxonomy): domain Eukaryota; kingdom Metazoa; phylum Chordata; class Mammalia; order Primates; family Tarsiidae; genus Tarsius; species Tarsius wallacei. Next base: position 20,529 of record CAUYQG010163340.1, read on the forward strand.
CAGCTTTAGCTGGGGCCATTCAGCTGAATGGTGTCTCCGAGGTAACCTGAGGGACTTTTACAGGTTGAGTTTCAAAAGGGAGGGTTTTGTTTTCTGGTTAATATTCTTTGCTTGTTTTATGTTTTTTTCTTATTGGAGAAGTGTGGGAATTGGGGTTTTTTTTTTCCCTGTGTGCTGAGATATTAGGATGACCTATAGAATACTGTATCACAAGGTTACTTTCTCTATGGTTGTCAAATAATCTGATATCCCCAGTATAACATTCATAATAGCCATGATTTTTTCTTTCTTTTTTGGAATTTAGTATTAGCTATAATTTTTAATTTTAATTTTATTTTTTTGAGTAGGAGTCTTACTCTGCTTCCTAGACTGGAGTGCAGTGGCACACTCATGGCCACTGCAGCCTCAACCTGCTGGGCTCAGGTGATCCTTCCACCTTAGCCTTCCAAGTAGCTGGAGCCACAGGCATGTGCCACCACGCCTGGCTAATTTTTTTACTTATTGTAGAGATGAGGTCTCGCCAAATTGCCCAGACTGGTCTCGAACCCCTGGGCTCAGGCAGTCCTCTCGCCTCCATCTCCCAAAGTGCTGGGATTATAAGCGTGAGCCACCATGCCCAGCTTTATTTTTAAATTTTAAAAACAAAACGTGTAGGCAGGAAGTGGTATAGGAAGTTCCACAGTGACCTTGTAATTGCTTTTAAGAGAAGTCAGAACAAGAGGGTACAACTGGAGGATTAGCAACTTCTCAGGATTCAGTTAGCGTCTCTCTTGACTTTGTTTTGAAAAGAAATAAGTAACCCTAAATTAAGATACAATTATTTATCTTTTAACCCAAATTTTATAAAAACAGTTTGGGCTTTATTTTTTTTTCTAATAAAATAATAGCTATGGGAAGAAATTGGTAATAGAATTTTAGAGCTGGAAGATACTTAAAAGCAGTATTCTGTCCCCTCCTCTTGGTTTCTCCTGCCTCTCTTTATCAGGTGTCTGGTTACTGCTGAGTGTGTTGAGCTAGGTCTGTGAATACAACACCTTCCCCTCGGTGAGCTCAAAGTTTGAGTTCTGACCTCTGACTCTGTGGAGGAATTTCTTCCCCCACCTCCCTGTCAAACAGTCATTTTATTTCTCTTTGACTGCTTTAAGTGACAGGATACTAGAGACCAGGTAACTCATTCTTTTTGTCCCTCTAATCTAGAAAAGTTCTCCCATTTAGTGAAGCTACATCAGCCACCCTCACCTTTGATCTGAGGACTCCTTTTTTGTCCCTTTAGTTCTCTGACTGTACATTTTCTGCTTTAGTATTCCTCATATTTCTGTATTTCATATTCGTGCCCCTCTAGGGCACCATTCTGAGTGCCTGGCTGCTTGTTAAAATTGGCCACACCTGACTGAATACATTATTCTAGGTGGTATTTGCTAGGGCATGTACAGAAGACTCATATTTCTGTGGTCAAGATATTTGCATTAATTCAGAGTTTCTGTTAACTCATCCTTTTTCTGGAACTATGTTACAATCTTGCCTCCTTGAACTGTTATCAACCCAATCTCTCAAGAAAAAAAAAAGACCTCATCCCATCTTTACATGTCAGAAAAGTTTTGGGTTCTGTTTTACCTGTTTAGGATGATACTGCTCCTTTTAAATATTACATTAATGGTATAGGACCTAGTAGAGTTTGTTTATGATTGAGTCAGAGTCTCACTTTGTCACCCAGGCTGGAGTACAATGGCATGCTCACAGCAACTGCAGCCCCAACCTGCTGGGCTCAGGTGATCCTTTCGCCTCAACCTTCCAAGTGACTGGAATCACGCCCAGCCAATTGTTTGATTTATTATAGAGACGAGGTCCTGCCATGTTGCTTAGGCTGGTCTTGAACCCCTGAGCTCAGGTAATCTTTCCTCTGCTTTCCAAAGTGCTGGGATTACACGTGTGAGCCACTGTGCCTAGCCGTAGAGTTCATTTTTGAACGTGCAGTTTGCTTTTATCCACATCTGGCTTTGAATCATTTGTAGACTTTGTGTAGTTGTCCTGTACATTGTTTCATGTTATTGGTAACATTGTTGAAAAGGATAGAGCTCTGTGACCTTTTGTCTATACCAAGCATTTTTATGTGAATATGTACACATTTCCCAGAATATAATAATTATTGTTATAATTATTAATGAAAACTAACCCATAAAATTAATAAGTTAATAAAAACTTATTTTCTGCCAGGTACTCATTGTTTTCCCAGGCTGGAGTGCAGTGGCATGATCCTTGGCTCAAGTAATTCTCCCACTTCAGCCTCCTGACTAGCTGGGACTACAGACGTGCCACCATGCTTGGCTAATTTTTTAATTTTTTTGTAGAGGCAATGTCTTGCTATGTTGCCCAGCTGATCTCAAACTCTTGGGCTCAAGCAGTCCTCCTGCCTTGGCCTCCCAAAGTGATAGGATTACAGGCATGAGTCACCACATCTAGCCCAGGCACCACTATTCTGAACACATATTTTATTCATTTGATCTTCCTGGCAATAAATATAGATACTTAATATCCTCAGGGCAGTCTGACTCCATAGTTTCCCCTCTTAAACCATTATTTCTTTTGTTTCATATCTTTCCTGGAAGTTGTGATACCAAAGAATCAGAGGAACCTGTGATTTTGTATGTCTTATCCTCCTCTCCTCCCTTTTTCCCTCCTTCCTGCAGCAATGCCAAAGCGTCTGTTCCCATCCTTGTGCCCATATGTACCTGTTGCTTAGTGCCCACTTATGAGTGAAAACATGCAGTATTCAGTGTTTTGTTTCTGTGATAACTCACTTAGAATGATGGTCTCCAGCTGTATCCATGCTGCTGCAAAGGACATGGTTTTGTTTTTCGTTACGGCTGTGTAGTATTCCATAGTATATGTGTACCACATTTTCTTTATCCAGTCTACCTTCAGTGGGCATCTGGATTGGTTCCATGTTTTTGCTCTCCCGAATAGCACTATAGTAAACATACGAGTGCAAGTGTCTTTTTGATAGAGCGATTTATGTTCCTCTGGGTGTATTCCCAGAAGGGGGACTGCTGGGTCAAATAGTAGCTCTGTTTTTATAGTTCTTTGAGAAATCTCCAAACTTTGCTTTCCACAAAGGTTAAACTAGCTTACATTCCCACCAATAGTGTACTAGTGTTCCCTTTTCTCCACAGCCTTGCCAACACCTGTTGCTTTTAACTTTTTAATAATAGCCATCCTGACCAGTATGAGATGGTATCTCACCGTAGTTTTGGTTTGCATTTCTCTGATGATTAGTGATGCTGAGCATTTGTTCATATGTTTATTAGATGCTTGTATGTCTTCCTGAGAGGAGTCTGTTCATGTCCTTTGCACACCTTTTAATAGGTCTGTTTGTTTGTTTTCTGTCAGTTCATTTGAGTTCCTTTCTTACAGATCCTGGATGTTAGACCTTTACTGGCTGCGTAGTTTGCAAATATTTTTTCCTATTCTGTGGATTGTCTCTTTACTCTCTTGGTTTCCTCTACTGTGCAGATGCTGTTTAGCTTGATAAGGTCCCACCTGTCAATGTTAGTTTTTCCTGCATTTGCTTTTGAGAATTTGGCTATAAATTCATTGCCTAAGCCAATATCTAGGAGATTGTTCCTTAGGTTTTCTTCTAAGATTCTTTATCCATTTTGCATTAATATTTGTATATGGTGATAGGTAGGAGTCTAGTTTTGTTCTTCTGCATGTGGTTAGCCGGTTTTCCCAGCAACATTTGCTAAATAGGGTTTCCTTTCCCCATTGTTTTTGTTTTTGTTTTGTTTTGAGTCAGGTCCTCACCCAGGCTGGAGTGCAGTGGCATAATCATGGCTCACTACAGTCTCACCCTTCTGGACTCAGGTTATCCTTCTGTCTCGGCTTCCCAAGTAGCTGGGACTACAGGTGCAAGCCATTAGGCCCAGCTAATTTTTTCATATTTTTGTAAAGACAAAGTCTCACTATGTTGCCCAGGCTGGTCCTGGTCTCAGAATCCTGGACTCAATTCTCCTGCCTTGGCCTCTCAAAGTGCTGGAATTACAGGTGTGAGCCATCATGCCCAGTCTTCCCGTGTTTGTTTTTGTCAGCTTTGTCAAAGATTAGTTGGTTGGAGATCTGTGGTTTTATTTCTGGGATCTCTATCCTATTCCATTGGTCTATGTGTCTATTTTTGTATCAGTACCTCACTCGCTGTTTTGATTATACCATGCTGTTCTGGTTACTATCACCATATAGTCAAGTCTGAAGCCTGGGAGTATGATGCCACCAGCTTTGTTATTTTTGTTGAGGATTGCTTTAGCTATGTGGGCTCATCTTTGATTCCATATGAATTTAAGTGTTATCTTTTCTAAGTCTGTGAAAAATGTTGCTGGTAGTTTGCTTGATAGAGTTTGTGTTGAGTCTGTAGATTGCTTTGGAAAGTATGGACATCTTGACAATATTGATTCTTCCAATCTGTGGGCATGGGATGTTCCTTCATTTCTTAGAGCAGTGCTTTGTAGTTCTCATTGTAAAGGTCTTTCACCTCTTTGGTTAGATGAATACCAAGGGTTTTTGTTTGTTTGTTTTACTGTGTTTTTGATTTGGTTCTCAGTCTGCTTTGTCATTTGTGTATAGAAGTGCAACTGATTTTTGCTCACTGGTTTTATATCCTAAGTGGAAGTCAGTATCTTACTTAAGTTTTAAAATAAATATTATATTGCTCAGCCTTGACGCACCAATCCAATCACCCTATCAAAAATAGAAAAGGATTTGTTTCTACATCTGTGACTTTACTTGCTCTACCTACCAAGTAATAGATTCCAAAGAGTAATGGAATTATTTACATGATTAGTTCTCATGGAATGCTTGTTGATTCCTGTTGATGATTGTCTTATTTTTAGGGCTTACCAGCTAATGTGTATAATTATTTCAATATCAATCTCTGGATTAACAGTGTGTGGTTTATGGAAGATATTCTTTCTTCCTTTTTGAAAGTTAGGCACCATTTGTGTCTCCCACGTTTTTTGGACTCTCCTTTTCTCCATGATTTCTCAGGTTGTGATATTATATGTGTAACCATATCTAATTTGAGTATCAAACATAAACTTATTAAAAATAGCTTGATATTCATTGTGCTCTTACCTGTCTGTGAGTTTGGTTCATCTTCAGTTGTTCAACTTATTTTGAAAAATGTAACATTTTCTGAGTTGTACTTGCTTTCCTTTGGTCATCTTTAAATTATAGTGTTCCCAAAAGATTGACTTTTCCTTTTTAACATACAACTGTGGCAAAATCCTTTTGTCATCTTGAGTGTTTTTCCTGAAGTGGAACTGCTTCTAGCTGTAGTTTTTCTATACATTCATGCTCAGTTCACATTCTTGTTTTTTGCTTCTTTCATATTTTAAAATAACTCAAGAGTTCACGGTGAGGACACACTGACTTTTTTACATTCATAGCTCATTTATCATAGACATTTCTTCCAATTTTATCATTCTCTCATAGGCCAGGGTTCTTTCTGGGTAGCCAGGCATGATCATGAAATCATATCTATTTTTTCCAACATTTTGTTTTTATCTCTGCTTCCCTAAAATTTGGAAATTTACTCAGTGTGTCCCCTTCTGTGACTGTTAATTATTCTAGCACCAAATTATTTGGAAATAATACAAGGTTTGTGTCACTTTCTAATTCCAACTAATTCACCTTTGTTGATGAGAATTAGTAATGCTGTCGATTGCCTTATTTCTGCTTTGTTGTCAATAGAGAGTCAGAAGAATTAACATATACATGAATAGTAAATGGTTTTTACCTTTCTCTTTTTTTTTTTTTTTTTTGGAGTAGGAATCTCACTCTGTCACCCAGGCTGGAGTGCAGCGGCACACTCATGGCCACTGCAGCCTCAACCTGCTAGGCTCAGGTGATCCTTCCACCTCAGCCTTCCAGGTATCTGGAACCACAGGCATGCACCATCACACCTGGTTAATTTTTTGATTTATTGTAGAGACAATGTCTTGCCAAGTTGCTCAGGCTGGCATCAAACCCCTGGACTCAGGCAGTCCTCTCTCCTACACCTCCCAAAGTGCTGGGAGTGCATGAGCCACTCACTGTGCCTGGCTACCTTTCTCTTTTCAAAGAGAATCTTTCATTGGTAAATTTCCACAAATGGAGTTGAGTTTTACTACTGCATATCACACACAAGCTCCACAATATAAAGGTGCGGGGGACCAGCCCCCGCGGAGAGATTTAGGGTGTCCCTGGAAAGGTGTGGTGGCGTCGGCGATTATTCCTGGGGAACAAAGAGATTAGACTCCTGTCTAGTGCAGGAGCTGATACACTGGACTCCCGTCTAGTGCAGGAGCTGATTCTGCAGAAGAGATAGATATAGAGAGAAAGAAAGAGAAAGGAAGAGAATGGACC
>CAUYQG010163341.1:71-12437 GCA_963574415.1 Tarsius wallacei
CCTGAGCCCAGCAGGTCGAGGATGCGGTGGCCGTGAGCGTGCCACTGTACTCCAGCCTGGGCAACAGAGACTCTGACTCAAAAAAATAAAAATAAAATTAAAATAAAGGAGACTACAAAGAAGGCAGTGCCTGATCCTGGACTGGATCTCAGATCAGAAAGCAACATCTTTAAGAATCATTTTTGGGACACTTTGCAAAATTGAAACATGAACTACAAATTAGCAACTCTTAAACTGATCAGAGTCCTGAATTTTGTATTATACTACGGACATATAAGAGGATGTCCTTATTCTTAGGAAATGTATGCTACAACATTTTAGGGGTAAAGGAGCATGAGATATGCAAATAACACTCAAGTAATTCATGGTTCACAGAGGAAGGAAAGAAAAAGAAGGGCCAAGGGAAGAGAGGAGGGTAAAAACAAATGACAAAAAAAACGAGGTAAAATGTTTTTTGGTTCTACCCTTGAAACTGCTCTGTCATTTTTGAAATCAAAAAATTAAATGTTTTTTAAATGGCCAGACAAGGCAGGTGCAGTGGCTCACGTCTGTAATCCCAGCACTTTGAAAGGCAGAGGCGAGAAGATTGTCTGAGGCCAGGAGTTCAAGACCAGCCTAGGCGACTTGGCGAGTGAGTGGTGGTACGTGCTTGTGTTTCCAACTACTCCAAAGGAGGCTGCGGTGGCCATGAGCGTGCCACTGCATTCCAGTCTGGGTGACAGAGTGACATGACACCTACTCAACCTCCTCACCCCCCCAAAAAGCCAGACGTGATACCACATACCTGTAGTCTCAGCTACTTGGGAGGATCATTTGAGTCTAAGAGTTCAAATTCAGCCTAGGCAACATAGTGAGATCCTGTCTCTAAAAGGCACGGAGATATGCTCAGTATGAGATGAAAGGGCTGCCTGTTTTGTCTTAAGGGCGAATCAAAAGCACTGAGGTGTGCACTTACTAGAGGACAGGGCCTGACCCACTGCCTGCCCACAGCCTCCAGATGCTAATCACCCACCTACCTTCTCAGTCTTAGGAAGCTGGGAAGAATGAATTTGAAAGAATGTCATTGCTAGATGAGAGCTGAGGACTGCAGGGGCATAGGGGTATGGGAAACGAGACTGCAGAGAAGTGGTAATCTCTACCACTCACTGGCTGAGTGCTCAGCAGGAACACCCAACTCAGTGCCAAGACCTTCCATAAAAGCCCTATCTGATCCTCTCAGTCACCCATCATCCTGTTTTCAGATGAGCATGCTGGCTCCCAGAGGCCACATGACTAGTAAGTAGCAGAACAGACTCAAAACAGGTCTGTCTCCTCCAGAACCAGGGCACTAAACCACTACAAATCATCCTATCTTCAGGTTCATGGGTTTGTGAGCTTTTAAAAAGCAGAGACCTCATTGCACAAATATAGACTGGGATCCCTCCATTACTGGGTACTGTGGACTGAACTGAAACCCCCTCCAAATTCATGTCAAAGCCCTAACCCCCAATGTGACTATACTTGGAGATACGGCATTTAAGAGGTAACTAATGTTAGATGAGGTCACAATCCAACAGGATTGGTGGTCATATAAGGGCATGTAACAAGGAAAGGCCACATGAACAAGCCAGGAAAAAGGCTCTCACCATGCTGGCACCCTGATCTTAGATTTCCAGCTCTCAGATCTGTGAAAAAATAAGTATCTGTTGTTTAAGTTGCCTAATCTATGTTATTTTATTATGGCAGCCCAAGCTATTACACTGAGCTATCTCCTTAAAAACCTCCCAAATAAAATATTTAATGGTATGCAGGAGGAAGAGTATAAGGAAGAGGGAGCAAGGGAGAGAATCTTTCTGTCCTTTCATAACTGAGAGGCTGGGAGGGGCAGGCAGCACTGGGTCCTGAGACCAAGATCAAGGACTTAGGCCTCCTGCTTGCCCCCAGTCCTTTCCTGTCTAACACCCTTATACTCCTTGTAAAATATAGCAATGGTCCTTGAATACACATTAGCATTAGAAGAAAAAACTGAATATCATCCCTATCAAGTTCTGCACTTGACAGACACAGAAACTGTGGACCAGAGAGGTGAGGGGACTTGCTCAGTCTTTTCCAATTGAGTATGTGATATAGAATGAGTCCCTGGGCCCCAGCCCGAGTTGTCATCTTATTTGACTTTCCCCCAACATTCTATCTAAGGTAAAAATGCTGCCTGCCTTGCACAGACCCTCTGAGGAATCCCTGACCAAGAGAAGAGGGACTCCTCACATAACCCTAAGAAGTGACAAGAAGGCACATCTCCTCTCCTACCAATAGGTGGGCCTGTCCCCTCACTCATTCACATGGTCCAGGGGTGAGGATGACAATCTCAAGACAAAGTCTCAACTACTTAAGAATCTGGTCATCCAGAAGGCCTCTGGAATTGCTCAAATGGATAAGAATCCTAAGGCAGGGTACTGCCTTTGGTAGGTTAAATACCACCCATGCTCTAGAGTTTTATTTATAGCATAGCAAAATTCCACTTCAATGCCTCATAACTATTTAAAATAGGCTTTCTGAGGTAGCATTTCCCTAAATGCTCCCAGGAACATCAAAGTTCTGTGAAATGTTCACAGAGTTTCATTGGAAAAAAAAAAGCTACAATATTTTTTCTTCTCAGATTTATTTTATAAACATGTAAAAAAAGTTTTAGATGTTTACTGTTGGTCAGATTATGCAACAACAATCTGCCTTGAAGCAAGTATGGTACTCTCAGTGTTATCAAAAGCATTCTCTCCTTTTAGTTCTTTAAAGAAAAAAATGTTTAACTTCTAATTTACCTCTTGTTATATAAGGTTTAAAAGCAAATGCTGTACTTATTTGTTAAATCTTTTTGTGCAGCAATTAATCTGTGAAGCCACAATTTGCTGCTGACTTAAACCAAGTGTGTATTGCATTTCACCATGACTTGCTGCTCCGAGTGAGAAGAGTGAGGAATGCTGCTTTAGGCATAAGAGCCGCTGCTAGGAACGAGTACTGGTTCTTTTCACTGCTTTGGACTGCGGTTACTTTTCTCATCAAGAGGACCACAGACTAAAAACTGGTTCAGCAGTCCTCCTTTGGGGCCTTTCACCTATCTGCCAGCCCCTTTCCTCCTATGCTGCAGCAAATGACTGCTTTACTAAAAAATACTCTGGACTATATGCATGACTCCCTAGCAAACTCTTTATAGAGTTGGCTAAGCTTCTGCTCAGATACGGTCAGATCATCAACATTTGAAGTTTTCTCAGGTCTGTTTTATAAGATTTTATTCTTATGCAAGTATAGTGTATGCACCTCTGAATAATTTTCCGTTTTTCAAATCTGGTGGTCTCATCTAGAATTAGACTAGCCTGCAGATAGCAGTGCCAGAGCTGGGCTGGGTTACCACAATTCATTAGTTTACCAAAACCTCTTGAATCACTACTTACTCTAGGCTGGCCTGGAGAGAGGATACAGAGATGACAACATAGAGACACCTGCTCATTAAGAGCTCACAGGCTAAAAAGGAAAATAAAACACGAAAATAAAGTGTTATATGTACATGGCAGAAAAATGAGGACTAGTCTGCAAGAAGGCCCCTGCTTCATCCTGAGGCTGAGGGATTTACAACATATTACATGTTTATGGGGGACTTGCTAGTGCCAACCATGGTAGTAAGCACTGGGAAGCCCCCAATGAACAAGCCAGATGTGGTCCCTGCTCTCACAGAGCTTACAGTCTAGTAAAACAAACTAGAAATAGAAAATACAGTCCAGTGTATAGGTATGCTGGGCTGGGAGTACAGTGATTTGGCATTATATACACATGTCACTTAAACACAATGGTGTTTGTCTGAAAAAGTTAAAAAAAAAAGTGTAAGTAAATTTGGGCCATTGTGCCTGCCACTCTTTCACACCACGAGCATAGACAAGGAGAGGGACTGGGTAAGCTTGTGCCTCTGCTGCTCCTGTGGCTCAAGTGACCTTCTCGCCTAAGTATGGTTCTAACACCAAAAAATAAGTGACTTTTGTACAACATGGCCCCAACTGCAGGCCAATCACTTCACCTGAAACAGTGAATCTATTCCCATGTGGGCAAGGAGTGACTACACAGGACCTCATGATGCTGGTCTTCCATATAACACCTTCCTTGGGATTTCCAAGAGGAATTTTAATTACACTCAATTTTTATCTTAGGCGCTGACCTTATAACCTAATCCTGGAGTGAGCCAAGACTCCTTTGTGGCAGTACCATGGGACACATAGAAGGGGCTCATACCCCGACTCTGAAAGTTGGGGACTGCATCTTGGAAGGGCCCCTAAGACCTTGTGGATGAGGCGGAAAAGGAAGGCAAAGTTGAGGCAGGAGAGGGAAAGGACTGGGGGAAGTCACTGGGGGTAGGAACAGCATTGTGCAGAGTCCAGAAGGCTGGTGAGATCAAGCTGGATCCAGAGAACTAATGAGCAGAGGGCAGGAGAATGGGGCAAACAGGTCAGAGAGAATGTCAGAGGATAGACCCTGACTAGCCTTATAAGCTATTAAAGACATCTGGAACTTATTCTAAGGGCAATGGAACTTTGGAAATAACAGGATTCGATTCATATTTAAGAAAGTTCAGTCCTGAAGCACATGAAAAGATGCCCAACATCATTAGTCATTAGGGAAATGCAAACCAAAAGCACAATGAGATAGCACTTCACACCGGAAAATGAGTGTTGGCAAAGATGCAGAGGAATTAGGCAGGTGTGGTGGCTCACGCCTGTAATCCCAGCACTTTGGGAGGTAGAGGCAAGAGAACTGTCTGAGTCCAATTTGGCAAGACTTTGTCTCTACAATAAATCAAAAAATTAGCTGGACATGGTAGCACGCGCCTATGGTTCCAACTACTTGGAAGGCTGAGGTGTAAGGATCACCCGAGCCCATCAGGTCAAGGCTGTGATGGCTGTGAGTGTGCCACTGCACTCCAGCCTGGACAACAGAGTGAGACACCTACTCAAAAAAAAAAAAAAAAAGATAAAATTTGAATCTTTATACACTGCTGGTGGGAATGGAAAATGACACAGCTGTGTGGAAAAGCCTCAAAAGGTTAAAGACAGTTACCATATATCAAAGCAATTCTACTCCTAGGTCTATAGACCCAAGAGTAATGAAAACACAGGTACACGCAAAACTTGGAGATGAACGCTCACAGCAACATAATTTGAAAAAGCTAAGAGTAGAAACAACCAAGATGTCCATTAATTGATGAGTGAGAAATAAAATGTGGCATATCCATACAATGGATTATTATTCAGCAATTTTTTAAAAAGTTAAGTACTGATATGTGCTACAACATGGATGAACCTCAAAAATACGTTAAGTGAAAAAGTCAGTCACAGATAGATATATAGTGTATGATTTCATTTAAATCAAATGTCCAGAATAGGCAAATCCACAGAGACAAAGTAGATCAGTGGTTGCCAGGTGCTAGGTGGAGAGGAGGATAGGGAGTGACTGATGATGGGAATAGATTTCTTTTGGTAAGGAAAATGTTCTAAAATTGATTATGGCAATGGTTGCATAACTCTGTAAATATACTAACAGTCACTGAAGTGTACACTTTAAATGGGTGGGCTGTATGCTATGCAAATTATATTTTAATTAAGTTAACAACAACAAAAGTTCATCCTGGCTGGAGAGAGATATAGGGCAGAGACCAGTCAAGAGGCTGCTTTACAGATGGACAGAGGTTGAACTAGGGAGAAGGATTCAGGGGATCAGACTAGAAGTGGCCAGGGGGGAAGAGTTACACAAGTTCTCCTGGGTACCTGGTACTGCCCCAAGGATGGAGAATGGGAAACAAATGAGGTATTTGCAATTATTATCAAGCAGCAAAAGGTATTTAAAATCTACATATAAGGACTAAGAGGAATACAAAAAGTATATAGTCCTGCTTCCCACACGTACAGGGAGCATCCAGGGTAAAAGCAGTGTCCTGACTCCATTGTCCTTCCTATATTCCTGGTAATTCAGGGCATAGTCAGGATGCTGCAAGACCTGAGTGCCTGAGTGTAAGCTGGAGAGTGAGAGAGGCATGAGGCCAATAAATGGGAAATGACAACTTTAAACGTACCTTTCTGGGTTCTCTCTCTGTTTGTAAGAACTGCAAGGCTGCTGAAGTGAGCATTTTTCTTGGTTAGATCAAAGACTCAATTTTGACTGTACACTACACTGTTCCAGAATATCTGCCCTGACATCCAGCAGGAGACTGATGAGTGTTGAAAGGTCATGTGACAAATGGGCCTGAACTACTGGTAGGAAAGGGTCATGACTGGGAGACAAAAAGGAAAGTCCACGAAGGGGCATATGCTAAGCCCTGCAGAGACCATACTGGTTAGAACCCTGACCACAGGACATCTCTGCCCCACTAGTAGAACCAGAGACTGTAAAGGGATGGGGATATGTCCCTGTCCACAACCTTGCACATGCCCTCAGTTGTCTCCTTGACCCTTCATCTACCTACAACAGAAACTAGTGCTGGCCAGCCCACTGAAGCCAGTTTTGGGAAGAGTAAAATGCCACTGAAACATACCAACAAACCCAGGAGTTCTGGTATCAGCCTAATCATTTGCTAGATGGGGAACTTGAAGTCCAGGTCCATAGAGCCAGGATAGAGGTTGGCATCCAGGTCTCTGCCTCTCAAGCCCTTACATTTCTCACTCTACCAATTCCCTAAACTCTGACTCCTCCCATAAGCATCTGGCTCTCAGCTGTGTGCATCACAGGGCAAGAGCTGAGAAACCACAGACACCTTAGGTCTCAACTGGCAAGAGAAACCAGAACTACCTCTTTCCTAAAATCCTATTAGGAAACTGAAACATATCATGGTTACATGCCCTAATCTGTCTAAAGAGAGAGAAAAAGCAGGTTAACAAGAAAAATAGGGGACTTTTTTGCTGCAGCCCTCAAGTCTCACAGCCCTTTACTTCCTTTATTAACAACAGAGTTCTGTGTTCATTCACACCACAGTGTAATCAACTATCAGTTCAGCCATAAGTAAAGATCTCTACAATGCAGGCTGCATTGGGTGCAGAAAGCTCCAGGCAGGTGAAGAGAGACAAAAGGGACGAGGGCTTATTACTATCTCCAACTTCCAAGTTCTAGTGAACTGAAGTGAAACACTATTTTTTAAGACCGCAGAGGAATAAAAAATTAAATCCTTCAAAATAAAAATCAGACAGGAAAATAAAATAATCTGCCTCCTTCTAGGGGGAAAAAATTCTGAAAGGAGTTTAAAAATAAATGAACCAGCTAGGCGCAGTGGCTCATGCATGTAATCCCAGCACTTTGGGAGGCCAAGGTGAGAGGATAGCCTGAGCCCAGGGATTTGAGACCAGCCTGGGCAACTTGGCAAGAACTGGTCTCTACAATAAATTTTTTTTTAAAAATTAGCCACATGTGGTGGCTCACACCTGTTGTAGTTCCAGCTACTTGGAAGGCTGAGGTGGAAAGACTGCCTGAGCCCAGCAGGTAGAGGCTGCAGTGACCATGAGCATGCAACTGCACTCCTGGACAAAAGAGTAAGAGACTGACTCAAAAAAACAACAACAAAAACCAAACAAAAAACCTAACTAAAACTTTTGTAAATATAATCTTATCTGCCAATTTTAAAGAAGACTTCAGGTGCCACAACTTGGAGACAAAAAGAATAAATAGCAATGTATCACTTCTAAAGTGATTATAAACAACAGGACCCCATCTCAGACGGATGGATTTTTTTCTACTGTGGCCAAAAGTAAGTTGAACTCTATGTACAACAGACTATACAATTAGGAGCATTTAAAAATAATGAGACTCCTCTCTTTGCCTTCTTCCAAAGTATATAATATATATTTAACAGCACAAAAGAAGACACCACTTGAGCTTCCCCTGTAGCCAACAGGAAGAATTTCCACATATAAAAATTAAAAATTTAAACTTTGAAATCATTAATATCTTTAAACATAACACAGACTTAAAAATTGTTCAACATTAACCCACGACCCCACCCCTAGCACAAAAATCAATCCCAAATCCAGAAGTCACAGTTTTTTTTGTTCCTAAAAATCCCACAAAACTGAACTTGATCTTCACATCAAGCTGATCAACTAATAAGAGGCCCCTAACATGAGAAATTCCCGAGGGAAGAACGGAAGCACAATCAATGCTGCATCTCTTATCTACCTGGGCGGCACTGGTGCACCTCTGAGGTCAGGTCCATGAGATTCGCCCCCATACTAGGGTCCCGGAAGTGTGAGCTGGCCGCTTCCCTCATCTTCCCCCTCGAAGGCTGTCCAATAAGCACCTGGGAATTGACTTTTCTTGGGAAAAGGGTGCTGGTAACAGCTGTCAGGGCCAAGGCAATAGTGAGAAGTTCAGTTCTCTGCTCTTTGGATGAACTGTGTAAAACATTTCTTTTTAAAAGACACAATGTTAAAAATATTAAGAAAACGTCTACAAAATCTGGAGGGTGGCCTTTTTCTCAAAGGGTAAAGCTTGTGGGGTGGGAAAAGAATTGAGGGCCCAGAACTATAACTCTGTAGCAAAAGATAGAGAGATGCCCTTCAAAACTCCTCACATTCCTAAGATGTCTTGCTGAAGCAGCAAGAGCTGAGGGTGATTGGATGAGGAGGAGTGAGAGGGCGCCAACTCCTGCAGGGGAGGTTCCTACTGTGCACCCCACCCTGTGCAAGAATGCCAGGCTTTAGGGCAGCTGCCATAGGCCCCAGGGCATCAGGACTCTGCCTCTGAACCAGAGCTGCTTTCCCGACTAACTTCAATCTGGAGAGATGGTAAGTTATCTAACCGGCTCTTCTTTTGGCGAGACTGCTCTTTCTCCTTAATCAGAGCCCCCCACGCCCTTTGCAGCTCAGAGTCATCTTCCTCAGTGCCAGGCGCCCTGTGATCCACTTTCTTCATATTCTTTTCTTTGGTCTTGGGTGCAGATCCTAAGCGAGTCCATAAACTACCTGTTTGGGTGAGAAAGCACTTCAGTTTCACAGTCAACACTGAGAATCAGGGTAACACTGAGGAAGCAGGACACTGCCAACACCTAATGTGCAGGAGACACCAGTAGTCGTGGCACTTGCAACCACTATGCGGCCTTTGGTGGGTAATCTCACACCCCTGGTTATAGCCCCTTTCCTGCAAACAGAGGGATCTGAACCCAGGAGGAAATTATTACTATTGAAGGCATATTGTGTTACCCACCCCCACTCTCACCCTCTTCCAGACACATCAGAGTCACCTGAGAGGCTGTTTCCTCCTGCACTTGCCCCTCCCTGCTGAGACACTACCCTGTGCTACATCACTCTGGGCCATTCCTGGATCCTTTCTAGCTCTAACATTCTGCAAACTGATGAGCCTTTAACACTGTAAACTGTCAGTGTCTACTCATTATCCATTAATTTTTAAAATATATTTAATGAAAATCTGGCCAGTGCGGTGGCTCATACCTGTCATCCCAGCACTTTGGGAGGCAAGAGGATTGCCTGAGCCCACAGGTTCAAAACCAGCCTGGGTAGCATAGCAAGACCTCATCTCTATAATAAATCAAAAAATTAGCTGGGTATAGTGGCATGCACCTGTAGTTCCAGCTACTTGGAAGGCTGAAGCAGAAGGATGGCCTGAGCCCAGCAGGTCAAGGCTGTGGTACTGTGACCATGCCTCTGCACTCCAACCTAGGCAACAGAGTGAGACTCTGACTCAAAAAAAAAAAGAAACTCTAAAAACAGAGAAATACATGTTTAGAATTTTGTGGTACAGCTACACTATGAGGCAAGTAAAAGTTTTATTTATGGGTCAGGCGCAGTGGGTAACGTCTACAATCCCAACACTTTGGGAGGCTGAGATGAGAGGACTGCTTGAGTCTAGGAGTTCAAGACCAGCCTGGGCAATGTCTCTACAAAGGCTGGGCAACTTGGCGAGACCGCATCTCTACAATAAAATCAAAAAATTAGCCAGGTGTGGTAGCGCACGCCTGTAGTTCCAGCTACTTAGAAGGCTGAGGTGGAAGGATCACCGGAGCCCACCAGGTCAAGGCTGCGGTGGCCAGGAGCGGCCACACTGTACTCCAGTCTGGGTGACAGAGTGAGACTCCAACTCAAAAAAAAAATAAAAATAAAAATAAATAAATAAATAAATAAATAAAATTAAAATAAAAAAATTAGCCAGGTGTGGTGGTACATGCCTGTAGTCGCAACTACTCAAGAGGCTGAGACTGGAGAATCACTTGGGCCCAGGAGGTCAAGGCTGCGGTAAGCCATGTTCATGCCACTGCACTCTAGCCTACGTGACACAGTGAGTTCCTGACTCAAAAAAAAAAAAAAAAAAGGCTTTATTTATGATATATAAATAAATAATATAAAATGGGACAAAATGATTACAATAAAATGCTATATTAAAAAGTAGGATATGTAATGGATAAAGACTGGAATAGCACATATGAAACTAAACAGAAACAAGGGTGTGCCTTTTTTTCCTTCGACTTTCTAAATTTTCCTTACTGTTAATTTTATGATGATGATGATGACGACAATAATTATAATGAAAAATCATTTATTTTTGGCATGTGCTACTTCCCGCCTTCTGCTAAGAAGCTACTTCTCTGCTATACTTGTATCCTCTGCTCTCACCCAGTTCCCATTCCCATCAGTTTTAAGTGTTACCAACCTGATTTCTTCTCCCGGGTATCAGAGTAGAGGCCTTTAATATCTTGCCTGGGAACGCCTAACCTACTATGTACATCAGAAGAGGGCTCTCTCCGAATAACTGGGTTACTGCTAAAAGTCTTTTCTGGAGAATATGGTCTTTTTCCTAACCTCTGGCGTATATCTGAAAAAAGAAAATAAGTACTACTGTGACAAAGCATTCTTTATACTATTGACCTGAGATCTCCAAAGGATCTGGTACCAACTCCCCCCAAGTTAGGACACAGGGCCTGACACAAACAGGATTCTAAAAGCCTTTTCTCTTCATAACCAGTTTGGATTCCCCAAGGAAAATCCAAAAGTAGGGACTAACAGGAAAAAAAACTCAGCTGATTGCTCCAGAAAGAAATTTCTGAAGCGAAAATAACACTTTTTTTGGTAGAACCAAGCTGACTACATAATTTACAAAAATTTCAGCTAATAAACAATACCATAAGCTTCCTTTGGACATATAAGTAGTTCTCAATAAACGTATTACACTTAACCAGTAAATGCAATGAGACTGGCAAAAAGCACAAGATCAAGGCAAGATGTCTCCAACCAAATTTGTTTTTCCTTCAGTCCCCAATCTGCCCCAAAATCTGCCTGTCCTCTTGAGGTCCCTCTCATTCACAGCAGAAACACATTCATTAAGACCTTGTGCTGGGCCTTTTGCCCATGTCACTTAAATTCTCTCAGAGAGTAGCATCCCCATCTCTGCAGACACTCAGGCCTGAGACCCTTGGTTTCTCTCCCTTTTCTCCCTCACGTCCCAGCAGTCTTCCTTCAAAAGATGTCCTGTTCTCACCCACTGACTCTACTGTCCCTGACCTAGTCAGGCTCTTGTTACTTACTTAACTCTATCTCACCTCATTCCACCCCCAAATTATCTCTCTAAATTAGATATATAAGATCAGGCTACTTCTCACCTAAATAATCAGGTGTGCCAACTGAGGTCTTCTTCCCTCTCCAAGGCCTAGCTCTAAAAGCCACTTTCTCTAAGGAGCCTTCCAAAATTTCCCTAGTAGATCTATGACGAATATGTTTCCCTTCAAAGACTTCTAACATTCCTAGCACCTAGCCCAGAGTGTGGCATATAGCAGGCATAGACAAACACCTGCTGAATGAGTGTTTGCTTGTTGGGAGTCGGCCGTGGAGGCCCGCCTGAGCGTTAGGGATCCAGGCGGGCTGCGGACCCTGAGACCACTAGGATGAGTTCAGGATCTGATGGCCCATTAATTTTTTCTTTTTTTACTGTTTGGCACGTTCCACTAACAGGGACTTTGATAATCTAAGCTTGAAGCTCTGAGAGTATGACAGGCATGGCTTACTTTAGGAGTCCACTGTTCCCGTTTCTCACAGACTGTGGTTTTGGCTTTAACTCAACACAGTTCAAACTCAGATCACATTTGGGAGCCTTTAATACGGTACAAGCTTCTTAATAAGATTTAAAAGTATATTTGTAGAATTAGTATATACATATGGAGAGCTGCTTTTAGCTTTAGATGATATAGATGGTTATTAAGAGTTACTGGAAGCTGGGCTCGGTGGCTCAGCCTGTAATCCCGCGCCTTTGGGAGGCTGAGGTGAGTGGATTGCCTGAGCCCGCGGGTTCAAGACCCGCCTGGGCAAGCAAGACCTCATCTCTACAATAAATCAAAAAATCAGCCGGGCATGGTAGCGC
>CAUYQG010163347.1:0-10849 GCA_963574415.1 Tarsius wallacei
TGGCAAGAGGGGAAAAAAAAATACAAAAATAGAAACACCCAGACCTGAGGCATTAAAACCCAGTCTACAAAAAGTATTGCACTGTACTCTCATTTACAAGTACCACAAGGTCTCGCCATGTTGCCCAGGCTGGTCTCAAACCCGTGGGCTCAGGCAGTCCTCTTGCCTGGCTTCCCAAAGTGCTGGGATTACAAGCATGAGCCACTGCGCCCAGCTGGAAAATTTTCTTTTCTTGAGTTGGGGTCTCACTCTGTTACCCAGGCCTCCCAAAGTCCTGGGATGACAGGGTGAGGCACTGTGTCTGGCCTGTTTTTTTGGTTTTGAATAGGGGTCTCACTCTGTCACCCAGGCTGGTGTGCAGTGGCGCACTCACAGCCACCACAGCCTCGACCTGCTGGGCTCCGGCGATCCTTCTGCCTCAGCCTCCCAAGTAGCTGGGACTACAGGCACGTGCCACCATTCCTGGCTAATTTTTGATTTATTGTAGAGGTGGGGTCTCACCAAGTTGCCCAGGCTGGTTAAGTGTGTTACAATCTCCCAGGCCCTATTCCTTCTTCAGGCCCTTCCTTGGTCAAGAGAACCCTCAGTTGGGCCATGGAGCATTCTGTCTGCCTCCCTGTGATTTCACTTCCTCGTCCCTCCCTTCCCTTTTCCCGCCAAGTGGAAGCCAGAGCCGAGGTCAGGTCACATTCTGGACTGTCTTGTGTCCTTCCTGTGCCTGGGGCCAAGCTGGGGACACTGAGCTGGAGCCGTGGGTTCCTGTGGGATTGGCGGTTCCCTCCTCTGCAGAGAGCTATGCCAGCCTTTTGCTTGACGGTTTCGCCTGTTGATGAGCTGGACCTGCCTCAGTTCAGGTACAGTTTTTCAAGTCTGGGATTAAGTTCTCTGCCTCCTAAATACAGGTCTTCACTAGGACTGGGTGACATACTCACGCTTGTGATCCCAGCACTTTAGGAGGCCAAGGCAGGAAGATCACTTGAGAGACCAGGAGTTTGAGTCCAGCCTGGGCAACCTAGCAAGACCTCTGTCTCTACAAATAACTCAAAAAATTAGCCAGGTGTGGAGACAGGCATCTGTAGTCCTGGCCACTTGGGAGGCTGAGGCAGAAGGATTGCCTGAGCCCAGGTGGTTGAGGCTGTGGTGAACTGTGATCAGGCCACTGTACTCCAGAGAATGAGACCCTGATTCAGAAAACAAAAACAAAACAGATCAGCATGTAGTAAGCCCTTGTGGTACTTGTAAATGAGAGTACAGTGCAATATTTTTTGTAGACTGGGTTTTAATGCCTCAGGTCTGGGTGTTTCTATTTTTGTATTTTTTTTTCCCCTCTTGCCACTGTAACAAAAAAACATTGCCATCAGAAGGTTTATAAGGAAACACAGTGCAACTGAGGGTCCCAGTTGCAGCCTGTAGAAATGGGTGCCCCTGCCTCTTGTCTTCCCAGGCAATGTGCATGCGTACTTGCCAGACCCTGTAGGATTCGCCCTGTTAATTTTCTCCTTGAACTAGACGAGGAATTGTCAAGTTGCTTGCTGGAAGTCACAGATAGTGAGGGGCCGAGCAGGCTTTCCTCCTGATTCCCTCCAATTCATTGTTATTTTTTTGAGATAGGGTCTCTGCTCTGTCACCCAGACTGGAGGACAGTGGCACCATCTTGGCTCACTGCAGCCTTGACCTGCTGGGCTCAGGCAATCCTTCCACCTCAGTCTTCCAAGCAGCTGGAACTACAGGCATGTGCCACCCAGCTAATTTTTTTAAAAAAATTATTGTCGAGACAAGGTCTTGCCATGTTACGTGGACTGGTCTCGAACCCCTGGGTTCAGGAAATCCTCTCGCCTCTGCCTCCGGAAGTGCTAGGATTAAAGGCATGAGCCACTGTGCCCGACTTCAACATACTTTTTAAGGTACCTACTCTACTAAGTGCTGAGAGGATACAGAAGTGAACGCCTTGTGGCCCCTGCCTAGGAGACACCCATGGTGCAGTGCTCCTTCCGTGGTCTCCTCACTTGTACACTTTCTCCTGTAGATGCCCGTCCCCTGGTGCCCTGTCCCATCTCATTTGCTCTGTCTCTCACGTCACTGCTTTTCTGGACCTCATGGACACCTTGCTTTTCCAGTCACCAGAGTGACTTCCTGGGAAGGTGCAGGTCACCTCAAGGGGGTCTACACAGCCTCCGGGAGACTTGGGTTTCCTCCACCCAGGACCTCAGCCATACGTCTGTCCAGGGTATATGTGCTCACTGATGAGAACGTGGAGGCTGGTGTTCATTGGAGGATGGTGTAGTCTGGTCCTGCATTCTCTTTGGTTGGGCGCTGTGGCTCTGCGCAGGTCCACCTGATGCTTCCTCGCAGATACCCCGCCTTGATCACAACCAGCAGGAAATCGCTTCAGAGCCTCCCCCATGGGCCAAAGAGGCTTTGGGGTCCTCGCTGGCAGCCGCTTTAGCAGCAGGATAATTCTCTGCGCAGATAATACCAGAAGTGGGCACATTGGCCACCTATTTGACGCTTGTGGATTTCACTTTTTTTCACCAAAGTAATGGGTTGTTTGGGTTAATTTATACTTTTTCATGGAGCCCTGGGTCGCTTGATGCCCTTAAGCTTTGGCAAGATGGTAGGAGGTTTCAGATTTATAGAAAATTTCACTGCTTTTCTATTGGACTTTTTTTTTTTTTTGAAACAGAAGGTGAATGCATATATATTTAAAAGCTAATGTACCAGCCTGGGTAGAGACCTCATCTCTACAAAATTAAAAAAAAAATTAGGCAGACATGGTAGCATGCACCTGTAGTCCCAGCTACTCGGGAGGCTGGAGTGGGAGGCTCGCCTGAGCCCAGGAGTTGGAGGCTGTAGTTAGTTGGCCATGATTGTGCTCCTGCACTGCAGTCTGGGCGACAGAGTGAGACCCCAACTCAAAAAACAAACAAAAGCTGTGCGTTTGAACTCACACTGTTTAATGGGCGAGTCTTTGGTTGAAGGTTTTAGCTTCACGGGGTTTTCTTTTCCTTGCCACCCTTGCCACTTTGAGCTCACTTGCAGGTAGCATCTGTCTGATGAGCCGTGGCAGGGTCCCTCAGCCACACTGGTCCCATGCTGGCCCGATGTTCCCAGACCAGAGGAGTCTGAGTTGTCCCTGTGGAGGCCTTCCCACATGTAGGCTGTCTGCGTCCTGTCTCCAGTCATTCGGGGACCCTGGGGCCCTCTCTCATGAGTTGGTATGCTCTGTAGAGTCACCTGGCTGCATCGAAAGCTAAAACAAAAAGTGAGATTTGGTTCTTGCCCTTCCGTAGTTTATATCCAGGGAAACAGGAAATAGGATGCACAAGAAACAAAGCAACCAGGCCGCTTTGAGTCTGGGAAGTGACCAGTGAGGAATTGATTGCATCACTTGGAGTCAGGGAAGCTTCCCTTCCCCAGAGAGGGACATTTGGATTGGAGATGAAAGAGTGATGGGCAGGTTGTGAATATTCTTTTTTTTGAGTTGGGGTCTCACTCTGTTGCCCAGACAGAAGCACGGTGGCACCATCACAGCTCACTGCAACCTCTAACTCTTGGAGAATCGCTCAAGTGATGCTCCTGCCTTAGCCTCATGAGTACAGGCCCGCACTACCACATGCAGCTAATTTTTAAAAATTTTTTTGTAGAGATGAAGTCTTGCTATGTTGCCCAAGCTGGTCTTGAACTCCTGATGATCTCAAGTGATCCTCCCGCCTAGACCTCCCAAAGTGCTGGGATTACATGTATGAGCCCCTGCGCCCAGCCTGAATATTCCTTGTATTTCTTGAATATTTTGCTAATGTAAAGCATTCTTTGGGTGTGGGAATGATCATGAACCTTCTAAGAATGTGATAGTCAGAGGAGACTTGACTATTTATGATTGGAAACCGAAATAACAGCCGTTTCAACAAGCTCACAGTGTCTCACCATCACAGGAAGTGAGCCTTGAGCTGGGCACGAGCACGCACTCCGGGCCTCTGTGCTCTGCTGTCTTTGGGGCGTTGCCATACTCCGTTCCCAGTCTCCTCTCCGTCCGGGGTGGCATAGCGCAGCTTCATCTTAGGAAGCCTAAGGAGCGGGTAGGGAGGGCACAAGGCGTTCCTGCTGACCTAGCAATTTCAAGGGGCTTTCCCGAGACTCCACTCTCTGCTTTCTTCTCATTGGCTGGCTGGAACCTGGTCACATAACGGCTTAGCGGCAAGGCATGATGGGAAATGTAGTCTTTGGGTCAGTTGCAACCCCAAGTAAAATGTTGGTTCTGTGACTAAACAAGCATGGAATTCTCCGCCACAAAGATCTGGAGGCTCAGAAATCCAAGGGGCACGTTGGGGCAGAGTCCGAGAATAGGAGGGAGAGACTGGTGGTGGAAGTTTATATAGATGAGAGCGTTAGGGTTGGGGTTGGGGTTTGGTTAGGGTTAGGGTCAATGTTAGGGCTGGGGTTGGGGTCAAAGTCAGGGCCAGGGTTAGGGGCAACATTAGGGTTAGGGAGAGCTTGTGAAGCAGAAGACTTGAAGTTGCTTTGGTAACTTAAACAAAGCAGTCATGCCCACCCATTTTCGTAAGCATTCTTGTTAGCCAAGGTTTGACTTCAGGGCATTCTGGTTAAATTGCACTTGATGTCTTCAACAGCAGGAGCTTAATCGAGGGACGCTGTCAGGTTGCCTGTGCCAAGTATGACAAGAAGAGGTGGGTGCTTAGGGTTGGAGAGAGGGTGTCGTGTGGACTGTTTCTTTTAGGAATAACCTGGGGTTGCTGTGTAAGATCACAGACAGTGCTGAGGGCAGAAGGAAGGCTTGGCTGGGTGCACACACGCACCTGTTTGAGCGCCTCTGCTTGTGAACTCTTCAGAGACAGTGAATAGGCAGAGTGTCTGCACTGCTCTCTGGGGAAGGGCTCCCCAGTGACTCCCCCCTTCTTCCTGTCCTCCTCCTAGGGTGTGGGGTTTCCCTCCAGTCCCATGGAGTTGAGGCCATGGTTTCCTTCCATTTATTGGAGCCCTGTGAAGCCTCTGATGGCTGGGACTGTCCTCTAGGGACAGGACTGATGGAGATTGAACTAATATCATTAGACGAAGTACACCCAGCTGGTGGTGTGCACGTGTGCTCTGCTGTTAGAAGTCAAGGCTGAGTCACAGGAGTCCATGGACTTTGATCATGGCTAGAATATAGGGGAAAAGTTTGGGGTGTCATAGCCATGCACCAAATCATGCTCAGTGCTCCCCAAGACCTTGGCTGAGTGTTGAGTACCTCTGAGATTCTTAGATGCTGTCATGGAAGTGAGAACCTGGCGTTTGAGCCTTGACTCAGAGGCTTTGCCCAGTACATAGCTTACAAACTAAAAACTGGACCCTGCACTTGTGAAGAAAGTGACTTCTGTCATAAATATATATTTTGAGTTGGAGTCTCACTCCAGTGGCACAATCATAGATGAACACAGCCTCAACCTCCCAGGCTCAGGAGATCCTTCTGCCTCCGTCTCCTGAGTAGCTGAGACTATAGGCACGTGCCACCACACCTGGCTAATTTTTTGATTTGTTGTAGAGAGAAGGTTTCTCCATGTTGCCCAGGCTGGTCTTGAACTCCTGGTCTCAATTGATCCTCCTGCCTTGGCCTCCCAGAGTGCTGGGATTGCAGGCATGAGCAATTCTACTGGCCTGTTTCAGTTCTTAGAGGAACTCAGTAGTGTTGTGCCCAGAGAATTCATTTTGGGATATAGAATCCTTTCAGAAATGACTCACCTGAACTTGCTGGCTGCAGCTTTGCTGGCAGAAGAGAGCAAACCTCTGCTGCTGTGCCGAGAACTCGACTCTGTCTGTGTCTAGGCTGTCGCGTGTCTGATGTGACGGGGAAACGCGCCCCAGTGACCGTCCCCCTCGGCAGAGCCCCCAGGCCAGGCTTCTGCACGTCCCTGCCATCTGGTCCCTGGCTGGGAAGAGGCATTTTTCTTGTGTATGTGTCTCCATGGCAACGGGCTTGCAGTTGGTATGGAAAGTCGGCAGTCGCCCTGGCAACGGAGTTCCTGATGTGGGGCTCCCTGGCTTTCGGGGACAGCTCCACAGGCCAGCCCGGCTCAGCTGCGGCAGGCAGGGCCCCATGCACGGGGCGCAGGCACTGGGCCTGCCAGGGTCAGACAGTATCGTGGGGATAGAGATGGAGGCCCCGCCCCATCAAGAGGAAGGGCTCACTGGGTGATAAATCAGACCAGGGTAGCTGCTGTCAGTGGAGAGTCGAGGGATCTCTGGGCAGAATCACTGCACTTTGCTGAGTGGAGGGTGTCGTGGGCAGGCCACTGGGCTGCAGGGACACAAAAGTTAACAGGCTGGCTTCTGTGCAAGAACACATGTCCCTGGGACATCATGTCAGGGTGCAGGGACAGAGATGCAGGGATGCTGGCCGTCCCTCAGTGGCCTCATGCCCGTTTGTCCCCGCCATTCCCTGTGCATATGTTCTGGTCTTCCCTTGGCATCCCGGCTCCATCTATGCAGTCCCAGCTCTGCCTTTGCAGTCCTGGCTCTGCCTGTGGGGCCCCAGCTCCATCTGTGCCATCCTGGCCCTGTCTATGCGGTCCTGGCTCCATCTTTGTGGTATGGGTTTTGCCTCCTTGCATCGACTTGCCCTGCTGGAGTGTTGCCGTCAGCCACTGGAGTGGCATAGTCGTAGGGCCTGGCACCATCCCATCAGTTCTGGGAGTGTTTTGGTCATTGTTGCAGACCCTTGAATTCATTTTCCTTCTGGGTCAGGCATCCAGCCCTGGTGAAAACAGGGGCAGATCCCTCGGATCAAGATAGCCACTCAGGGCCCAGGTGCAGTGTCTCATGCCTGTAATCCCAGTATTTTGGGAGACCGAGGAGGGAGGCTCACTTGAGCCCAGGAGTTCAAGAACAGCAACATAGTGAGATACTATCTCGACAAAAAATAGGAAAGAGTTAACCAGACATGGTGGTACATGCCGTAGTCCCAGCTACTTGGGAGGCTGAGGCAAGAGGATCACCTGAGCCCAGGAGGTTGTGGTGAGCTGTGATCGTGCCACTGCACTTCAGCCTGGGTGACAGAGTGAGACCCTGGCTCAAAAAAAGAAAAAAAAATTAGATGCTTGGCTGGGGGGGCTGGAAAGCTCTGGATCTTCTGAAAACATCCTGCTAATGGCAGTGAAAATCCTAAGGAACTGTGGGTTATTTCTTCATTCCTCTGTGTCCTGTGGATTCTCTCTCATAGCTGACGGGGTTAACATGCCGGGGATGTTGGGACCATCCAGTCTCCCTTCCCTGTCGCCTCCATGATACCTTTATCTTTCTCCTGTTCTTTCCTGTAGGTTTGGGCTGGTGGTTCTCAAACTGGCCACGTTCTCTTTGGTGGCTGCCTCTTCCTCCCAGCTGCCCTCAGACTGCCTCTAAGAATCCTGGGAAGTTATGACCTCAGCCCCATCAGACAGGAGTGATGTCGGCTATCCAACCTGGGCTGTCCTGACTTCTAGGAGCGAGAGCCTGGGTCATAGTTCCTGATGACCTTTGTGTCCAGCCCACATTATTATATAGATCTTTTCTTTTTTAAAACAAATTTTTAAAAAAATTTTATTTTATTAAGCAGAGATGGAGTCTTGCTGTGTTGCCCAGGCTGGTCTTGAACTCCTGGCCTCAAGCAATCCTCCTGCTTCAGCCTCCCAAGCAACTGGAACTACAGGCATGTGCCGCTTCATCCTGTGAATAATTTTTTATTTTTGGTAGAAACGAGGTCTCATGTTGTTGCCCAGGCTGGACTTGAACTCCTAGCCTCAAGCAATCCTCCCATCCTGGCCTCCAGAAGTGCTGGGATTATGGGCATGTGTCAGAATGCCCTGCTAAAGTAGACATGATTTTCTGTTTGCAATCGGGGAAACGGAGGCTCAGAGAAGTGCAGTGGCTTGCTGAGCTGCTGATGTGTGGCCATGGGCTGAGGCCTCTTTGCTCTTCTTTACTTCAGGTGGCTGGAGCAGAGGAGCCATGGTAGGGTGGCGGGGCTATAGATCTGGGAAAGTGTGGGGTCTTAAGTACAGGGAGTGGAACTTTTATCCCTGAGTGCTTACCAGCCCCCAGCTGCTTCTGAGCTCAGCCACGACCATACACAGGGACAGGCAAGGAATTCTTTCTGAAGCCTTAGAGCAGATGTGTCTAACTCGCAGCCCTCGTGCCACATGTGCCCCCAGACAGCGAGTCATGTGGCCCCACAAGGTCCCTTAACATCACATGTTTTTTAGCGTGTTTATTTTCTTCATGAGTCCACTCGTAATTTCCATTTCTGAAGTTCCCCATCATGCCTCATTCACGACAGCACTTTCTGGCTGCACATGCCTTGGTGAGCAGCCGTTTTCAGTGATGAAGCATACAAAGAGCAAAACTTGGACAAACATTTCCTACGAGCACCTCGAGAACTCACTGAGAACGGCAACCACTTCCATTGAACCAGACATCAATAGATTAGTCTTACAAAAACAAGGGCAAATTTTCCACAAGATTTATATCGTTCTTATTTTTCTAAACTTTATAATTAAAAACAAAGACATCTTATTATGTCGATACACTAACTGTATTATATGACTTCTGCATGGCCCAAGACAGTTCCTCCTTGCTCGCTGTGGCCCTGGGAAGCCACAAGACTTCTTAGAGGTTCTTGCAGGGCCCTGGTCTCCACAGCAGAAATTTTTACTGCTCAGAAATCCAAGGGGCCAAATGTGGTATATCACTGGCTGATTCTTCATAGATGTGACTAACTTGGGTCAGATTGGTGCACTAACAAGCAAGCAAAAAGAATCTACTATAGCGCAATTCTCAGTTCAAGCGTTTTACTCTTAGTTTTATCCGAATCTTGTTCCCATTGGCCATTGCTGTCGTTGGCCGGCGCCACCACTTTCTACTAATCCATTGACTATCCTATAATTTCTGCAGCTTAGAGAGAAATGAAATGGTTTACCCGCCCCTCTTAAACCCTGCCCTCTGGATGGGGTTATTTTTTGGTGTGTGGTGGAGTTTTCCTTCCTCTGTTTGAGGTGTGACTCGCCCCTGACCCCCGAGGTAAGCGCAGTGGATGAACCCTTTTGTTCTGTGGGAAACAAGTCCAGGAAGTGGATTCCACCCATCGCTTTGCTGGTTCCTCCATGTAGACTGAGTTCTGGAAACGTGGAGGCTTCTGTGCTGGGGGACACGGAGGCGGAAGAGGCCTCCTTGGGGGATACATTGAAGCTCTCCCCAATGCGTCTGTCTTCCACCCCCCACCGGACCCATCACAAGCCACTGCCACCAACCCAGGGGGGCCCCATCGCCTGCAGATGTGCTGGCCCCTCCTGATTCTCCCTGCCTCTGCTGTCCTCCCCCACCCCCCAGGGCTGCCAGAGGATAATTTAACACACACAAGTTTTGTCACACACTTCATGGTTCCTGTTGCCCGGGGTGGCTTGTCTCAGAGTGTGGCTCTGACCCCCAGTTTTAGAGTAATCCAAGGTGTTTATTAGAGATGCAGATTTCAGGGTCTTAACTCAGACTTCCTGAATGGGAATTTCTGGAGGTGCTGTCTGAGAGTCTGCATTTCAGCAAACTTCCCAAATGACTCTTATTTACGCAGAAATTTGAGAAGCAGAACTTAGAGGATCAAGAGAGTATCAACTCTTCAGCAGAATTTATAAGATCTGTCTTTAGGCCTGGTGCGGTGGCTCACACCAGTAATCCCACCACTTTGGGAGGATGAGGTGAGAGGATTGCTTGAGCCCAGGAGTTTGAGACCAGCTTGGGCAACATCGCAAGATCCTGTTTCTATAAAAATAAAAAATAAAAAAATTAGTCATGCGTGGTGTCACGTGCCTGTAGTCCCAGCTACTCAAGAGACTGAGATGGAAGGATTGCCTGAACCTAGGAAGTCGAGGCTGCAGCGAGCCATGATCACATCAATGCCCTCCAGCCTGGGCAGCAGAGTGAGACCCTGACTCTAAATACATAAAATACAATAAAATAAAAAGGTCTGTCTTTCTTCGTGTTTTATGATGGAAGATTTCCATGGCGTAGTGTGATGGACCATAACGGACAATGTAACCATCGTTGTGTGTATAGTGTATAAAGTGTAATGTAACCAGCACGGATGTCCACAGTCACAGGGAGAGTTAACATGTAACCCCTCTGGTGTCGTTGATGTCCCCTCTCCCGCCCCCTCACCCCCTTTGCTGGGTTATTTTAGAGTCAGTTTCAGATGTCATAACATTGTGTCTACAAATACTTCACAATGCATCTCTAACACACAAGAACTCCAGGACATGCACACAACCAAAACACCCATTTATAACACCTAAAACAAATTAACCACAATTACTCATTAGCTTCTCCAATCCAGTCAGTTAAAATGTATCAGGTTAAAAAGAAATTCTCAGTGACTTGTTACACTTGGAACCCACAGAGGGGTTTTTGATTGGCTCGCCTCTTCGTCTTTAGACCTGTGCTCCTGAATTCTCTTCTTCCCTCCCAACCCTTGACAGGAGGCCCTGTTTTCTGTCCCTCTCTTCTGCACTCATTCTGTGGGCCAGTCCTGCAGCTGTATTCCAGGACTCCCAGTTCCTCCAAAAGGCCATATGCTCAAATACTGACCTTCACTTGCACGTGCTGTTCCCTCTGTCTGGAATGCCATTTTTCCTCTTTGCTTCTCTAGATGCTGTGTGTTCATCTGGAATGACCCAGCTTACCTGCACCTCTGCGAAACCTCCCAAATCACTGTTTCTCATTTGAAATTGTGTTTCTAGGCCAGGCGCAGTGGCTCATGTCTGTCATCCCAGCATTTTGGGAGGCTGAGGCAAGAGGATCACCTGAGCCCAGGAGGTTGTGGTGAGCTGTGATC
>CAUYQG010163348.1:0-52747 GCA_963574415.1 Tarsius wallacei
GTTGTCTTACCACTCTCTTAATGGTTTCTTTGGCTTTGCAGAAGCTTGTCAGTTTGATGAGGTCTCACTTGTCTATCTTATTTCTTATGGCATGGGCACTTGGGGTTTTGATCAGGAATTGGTTGCCAGTTCCAATTTCCATAAGGGTGTCTCCTGCATTTTTAAGCTTCTTGTAGTTTGAAGTTTTACATTTAGGTCTTTGATCCATTTAGAGTTGATTTGTGTGTATGGTGATAGGTAGGGGTCTTGTTTTAATCTTCTGCATATGGTCAGCCAGTTTTCCCAGCACCATTTACTGAATGGGTTCTCCTCTCACCAGTCGTTTAAGTGGAGGCTTTGTTGAAGATGAGTTGGTTGAGAAATTGAGGTTTTGCTTCTGGAATCTCTATCCTGTTCCATTGGTCTGTATATTTGTTCTTGTACCAATGCCAGGCTGTTTTGATTATTGTAGCTTTATAATAGAGTTTAAAGTCTGGGAGTATGATGCCTCCTGCTCTGCTTTTTTTGTTGAGGATTGTTTTGGTAATTCGTGATCATTTATGTTTCCATATGAATTCCTGTATTGTCGTTTCCAGGTTTGAGAAGAATGCTGCTGGCAATTTAGTGGGCATTGCATTAAATCTGTAGATTGTCTTGAGTAGGATGGACTTCTTAACAATGTTGATTCTTCCAGTCCATGAGCATGAAATATTTTTCCATTTGTTTGTGTCATCTTTGATTTCTTTGAGCAGTGTTTTGTAGTTTTCATGGTAAAGGTCTTTTACAGCTCTGGTTAGGAAGATGCCAAGGTATTTCATTTTTTTTTCTAGCTATTGTGAATGGGATTGTGCTTTTTATTTGGGTTTCTGTTTGTTTGTTGGTGGTGTATAGAAATGCAACTGTCTTTAGCACATTGATTTTATACCCTGAGAGTTTGCCAAAGTCCTTTATCAGTGCTAGGAGATTTTTGACAGATTCTCTTGGGTTTTCGAGGTATAGAATCATGTCGTCTGCAAAGAGGGTAACTTGACTTCCTCTTTTCCTATTTGGTTACCCCTGATCTCCTTCTCTTGTCTGATTGCTTTTGCTAAAACTTCCAAAACTGTGTTGAACAGGAGGGGTGAGAATGGGTATCCTTGTCTTGTTCCAGTTTTCAGGGGAAAAGGTTCCAATTTCTGTGTGTTTAGCAGTATGCTGGCTGTGTTTTTCTCATAGATGGCTCTTACTATTTTGAAGTATGTTCCATCTATACCTAGATGTCTGAGGGTTTTTATCAAGAAGGGGTGCTGGATTTTATAAAGGCTTTTTCCGTGTCTAATGGTATAATGATGTGGTTTTTGTTTTTACATGTGTTGATGTATTTAATTATGTTTATGGTCTTATGAATGTTGAACAAGCCCTGCATCCCAAGGATGAAGCCTACTTGGTCATGGTGGATGATTTTTGTGATGTATTGTTGAATCTTATTTGCTAGGATCTTGTTGAGAATTTTAGCATCAGTGTTCATCAAGGATATTGGCCTGTAGTTCTCTTTCTTTGTGGGATCCTTACCTGGTTTGGGTATCAATGTGATGTTAGTTTCATAAAAATGATTTGGGAAGAGTTCCATCTTTCTCGCGGCATAATCTTTCTTCTTTCTTTGCCTTACTACATATTTCTAATTTTCACAAAGTCTTGCTGATTTTACTTACTAGACGTTAGAACGTTCCCCAATTTCCATCTTTACCACAGCTCTTGTTTAGGTTCTTCTTTTATCTCTATAGGCAACAATAACCTCCTAAAAGGTGTACTTTCTTCTGGTCTTTTCTCCCTTAGTTCTGTTCTGTGCTCATTTCTAATCTGTCTAAACAACATTTGATAATGTAGTTCACATGCATCAAATCCTCTAGTGGCTCCCAGTCACAATCTGGACAAAGCCCAACATCTTCAACATCGCACTCAAGTTTCTGATCTGACTCTTTTGCATCATCTTCCCATATTCCATAAACTGGGCTTCCTGCTCTCACAACATTAAATGACTTGTCATTTTCTCCATGTCCTTTTTGATTTCTTGTTTATTTCATGGTCTCCTATGAAGTTCTCCCCGCTCACACTGCCACCCCTTCTTCTTTTTGTCAAAACTAAACTTGTCTTTAAGATTCAGCTTAGATGTGACCCTTCTCTGGGATATTCCCTGAACCTTCTTCTGTAGCCGGCTTTCTGCTTCCATACAAGTCTGGTTTATTAGTCTTTATCTGTATTCCTTTGTACATAACCCATCTACATTTTATGTTTATCCTTCACAAGAAGGTGAGCTAGTTAGAGGCAAGGTCCACGGTGTGCTCATTTTGGTATACTGTGTATTTAATTTGGTACTTATTAGTTACTCAGTAAATGTTTGTTGAGTAAGATAATGAATGAATGAACCTGTTTAGATTCACATAATCATCTTATTTCCCAGACCAAATATGTGGACTAGTGAATCTACTAGCTATTATGTCGAAATATAAATATTGCATGTGTTTCATGTTTTCTTCATCTATCAAACTAGTAATCCTGTGGAAAAAAATGTACTCATTAAGACCTCCTAACTGAACTTATTTTGGGGGCCTTTCCATTACTGCATTCCTTCCTAAATGCACCACAAACAATTTTGAAAGGAGTGTATTACTAATTAAACTTTCTCACTGGAGAACACTTTTACATGACTGTTTTATCCCCCAATAGCTTCAAGCAATTAAACCTGAGGTAAAAGAACATGGATTTATTGACTACTCACTGTTTTAAGATGTGGCTCCTGACACTAAGCAGTTTATAATCTCACTGGGGGATGAAGACATATACATAAAATAGGTAATACTAAAATACAGCAAGGGGTAAAGTATCAAAAAGAATGGTACAGATGATAAGTGTCTGGCATTTTTATGAAACTGTTGATTTAAACAAATAATTGCACCACATAATATGAATGGCCCAGAGGCTACAGGTAAAAAGTATAAATTATTTATTTATAATTAGGCAAAGGTTCAAGGACCAGTCTCCTTTGATTTTATGTTGGTCTATTTGTGAGATCAATAGAGCTATTTTAGAAATGAGCATAACGGTACATCTAAATTTAAAAATTATAACCAGGAACAGTGGCTCATACCTGTAATCCCAGGGCTTTGGGAGGCCAAGGCAAGAGGACCCCTTGAGGCCAGGAATTTGAGACCAATCTGGGCAACATAGAAAGACCCTGACCCAACAACAAAAAAAATGTTTTGTTTTTTTTCAGCAAAAAATTTTAAAAATTAGACAGGTGTAGCACTATGTGCCTGTAGTCCCAGCTACTCAGGAGGCCGATATGGGAGGATCGTTTGAGCCCAGGAGTTCACAGCTGCAGAGAGTTATGATTGCACTATTACATTCCACCCCAGGTGACAAAGCAGGATCCCATCTCTTAAAAAAATGGCATAATGTTTGGAATGGGGTAGAGGGGACTATTTTATTAGAACTTTCTGGTGAAGCCTGATAGCCATTGTAATCAGATAGGACACCTCACCTACAGAGTTTGTGTCTCCTTGAAGCATAGTAAACAGGTAATTCAACATTAGGAAAAACATGGAGTGCTGCCCTGGATTGTCATTTTCTATTATGCTTCAGGCTGGAAAAGCTGTTTCTTTCTTTCTTTTTTTTTTTAATTCCAGGTTGTTCCCCGGCAGATTCTGAAGGGAAAGTTGGTTAGGTTTTCCCGTGGCCAGAAGGAAGTACAATTTGAAGCAAATATTTTTTTCAAGACCTCCATTTTTTCATACATTTATTCACTTCCATTTATCCACTATTTATTGAGCACTGACCCTCTGGAAGGCTCTGTGTCAAGCTGTAGAGACAGTTTCATGGTCTCTAAAGCAACATTATGAATTTGATTTCCCTTGTTCAACCTTTCAAAATAGTATTTTGTCTATCAACCAGATAGAGCCTATTGTAAATTAAAGAGCATGGCCTGTGTAAGTGAGAAACATGAGTCTAGTCATGCCTTGGGCAAATTATTCAACAATTCTGTTTTCGATTGTAAAATGAAAGGGTTGAACCATTTACTTACTTGAGTCCTTTGAGGCTCTAAAATATAATGATCTAATTAATTTTGATGGTCTCCTGGCTTACACTTTACTATTTGTGAGTTTGTTTAGTGCCTGAACATGCTGATTGAGTTGACTTTGTGAACTTGCAAGTAAGATAAAATCCTGAAACACAGTGACAACAGTATGCTCTTTTAAACAAGAAAATATCCTTCTGTTCATAGGGGATGTACAAACTTTCAGTCCTTTTTATTTGAAAACTTAGTGAAGTAATATTTACTATGCTATACTTAAAATATTTCTGTGCCTAGTTAATTGAGGTGCAGTGCTTTGATTTTATGGCATTTTATACGAATAAATCTTTAAACACACTACTTAAGTGCATGGATATTACTGATGTTTCAGACATGGCAGAACCATATATTTTTTATATTTGTTACAGTGGATTAAATTGCTGTATAAAGTTTAAACTGATACATCAACAAAATAGAGCATTTTAGTTGTATGTGTGTGTGTATGTGTGTGTGTGTGTGTGTGTGTGTGTATGTATGTGTGTATGAAATTACCAAAGGCACGTAACAAATATTATCTCCAAGTCATTTTTGAAAGTGAGTATTTTAATGTGCTCAGTGAATAATTTCTCTCTGCCTGAGAGCTACTGTTGTATCCTGGGAAATATTCAGAGGAGAAGATAAAATTATTTAGATTTGCAGCTTCTTGTCATGGGAGGTGAAGGCCCTTTTATTATTATTATTAATGTGATGGGAATAGTTCCATCACATCGTGTCTCTGCACAGCATCCTGAGAACAACCTTTTCATCACATAAATAATTACAGTTCTGACTTTTTTAATGCCTCCTGCCATTACTTCCCTCCCCCTCTCAATCACTTTCCATTTGGGTGAGGAGGATAGCACTCCCTTCAGATAAAGGTTTCCCCAAGTATTGACAAAAGGCAGGCAGTTGGTGATAGTGGTGGAGATTGGGGGGAGGGTTTCTTTCCCAACAAGACTCAGGTCTCAGCTGACTAGAAAGGACTAAAAAACAGGCACACATTCTTTTAAAAATAAACTTCTTGCATGTAGAAATTGCAGTAAATTTTCCAGAGAAAGAATCAGTTTCTGACCTGATATCTTTTCTATCTTCATGGATCTGCTTCTTCAACTAGAGCTTCTGGCCTGGGTCTCAGAACATCCTATATATAGTGGTACCCAGGGCCTAGACTGGGCCCAAGTTCTCTTGCTGATATGGAGGTGAACAAGTCAGACAAGATCCCTCCTCTCAGGGAGCAAACATTCTCATGAGGTGGATCACAACAAATCTGGAAACAGATAGGGAAATCAGGCAAGGTTAGACAGCAGTGATGCTGAGAAGGAAGCGTGGAAGGAAAAAGAGATGGTCTTCCCATTGTTCCCATTTTTGCATTTGGCATGCTTCCTGAATGGAGGCCAAATCATTGGTCAGACAAAATGTGTCTTACATAAGTTCCCCTTTTTTGTGTGGTTTGCCCCTCAGAGATGACTTCTTCCAATTTCTCTTAGGACCCTGGTGCTGGCTCCCTATCAGTATCAAATGGAGCATGGCTTATGCAGACCATTTGGTGATTTAAAGAATGGACTAGATGGAGCCTTAAGATAAAAAATGGAGGAGATGGTGGTAGAGGAGAAGTTTTAAAAATACCAGTATCTAGTTTCTTTGCATTGAAGTGAAATTTAAGGCTAATTATCATAGTAAAAATCCTATAAATTCCTAATACTTAGTAACTTTTTCTGTGTCTGCTCCCACCTCAGGGACTTTGCACTGGCCATTCCCTCTGTCTGGGACAGTATCCCTCAGATATCCCTTCCTCACACCTTTCAAGTCTTTCTTCAAAGGTCATCTTTTCAATGAGGCTTATCCTTGCCACCCTATTGAAAATTACACCCTTTTAATAGCACATTGTGACATTTCTGTGATATAATAGTACTGTTTCTTATCTGTTTCTCCACTGGTCTTCTTTTTCCAAAATGTAAGCTCCAAAAAGCCAGAAATTTCTGGTTGTTTTGTTCACTTCTGCATTCCCAGTGCTTACAACAGTACCTGGCATATAGTAGGTTCTCAGTAAATATTACTGAATTTATGAAAGATTTTAAAAAATCTCTAAGTATTTCTGATAGTAAAATTCCTTGGAAAACTCTCATAAGGGCTGTGTGATTTTGGGGCTTCGAGATTGGGAGAGAAGTTCTGCACCTTCTGTGGAGCAGGGAAGGAGAGGGAGTGTGGCCAAGCAGCAGGCAAGGTCAGTAAGAGAAAAGCCAGTGGCCAAACCATGGGCATCTCAAAGAGAAAGTGATGTGTCCGAGAGCTGTCCAGCATGGGTGTTGGAGATATGTGCCCTCAGCAGGCAGCAAAAGCTTCATTTCAGAGACCTTGAGAAAAAACTCATGGTCTACTGAGGCCATTTGACAACTGTTAAACTTTACCTTATAAAATAAAATGAAATCCTACCACCTGCTGCTTAAAATCTCCAATTAATGCTGTAAAAATGCTTCCATTTAAAAAGCCAATGAGTAAATTTCAGATTTAAGCGTGGATATGGGACTCATCCCCATGGTTGTTTGGTTCTGAAGGACACGAGTATAAAATAAGGTAGACATGAGACATTTACAGTTTACCCCATTCACAGGCTCTATGAAGACATTGTCATCAGTGTTGGAGATTTCTCTTTTTTATCTTATTAGAATTTGAGCATTCTCAAGCAACAACTCCCACCGACGAAACTGGCTTTACTATTTGACTGGCTGATTTACTTTAATAATGTGTGCTTGGAAAATCTTTCGAAGTTTTTTTCTGAAAGATTTGACGGGAGTGTGGCAGGCAGAATCATGTTGTCCTTAAAGATCCACACCCAAACCATAATCTGTGTGTGAATGTTACATGGCAAGGGAGAATTAAAGTTGTGAATCAGCTGGTCTTAAAATACAGAGGTGATCTTGAATAACCTTTGTGAATCCAGTGTGATCACAGGGTCCTTTAAATGTGAGAGAGGGAGGCAGAAGAGTCAGAACAAGAAAGACGAGGTTGTAAGGAAGATTCAACAATGTGTCAGTGCTGGCTTTGGAGGTGGATGTAAGCCATGAGTCAAGGAGTGCTGGCAGCCAGCATCTAGAAGCTGGAAGGCAAGGACACAAGTTTTCCCCTGGAGCCTCCAGAAGGAGCATAGCCCTGCCGACTTCTTACTTCTAGCCTAGTGACATGCATTTCAGACTCTGACCTCCAGAACTGTAAGATAATAATCCATGTTTTTTTTAAGCCACCAAGTATTGTGGTAATCTGTTGCAGCAGCTGTAGGCCATCAATACAGAAAGAACAAGGGAAAACCCGTTTACATGTTTTCTCCACATGTCTGCTTTGCAATACAATGATTTTCAGTATTATTTGAGGGAAAACCAAAAGCCAAAAATAGCCACAAAGCACTTTAGAAGTCTGTGATTGCCAAGCTGGGCAATGGCCACATCAGAACTGTTAGAGAACCAGACCTCTCTGAAGAGATCGTGGCTCAGGACTACCTCCCTCCTCCATTGCCACCATCTCCACTCAAGTCACACCCTCCTGCCAGATAGTGACCGAGAACTCACAAAATGAAACCCAGGATGGCAAGGCCTCAAGATATGATTGTTCCACCAGAGCCTGGGTTAGAGAAGAGGCAGAGATGGGAAACGTTAAAAGTTAGTGCACAGTGCTGCTCTCGGATTTCTTCATTAGCAGATGTTTAAAAGTCAGCACTCTAAAATTACTTGCAGAAGCTTATAAATATGAATTTCCTGTAATTCACATTTTATAAGAACTCCTATCAGCTGTATCACAGCTTGAAAAATACCAAAAACACATTAGAAAAATCTTTGTGTTTAAAACTAGATTGATCCCACATTTACATGGCAAAAGAAGACCATTACTCGGCAGGCAGTAAATGCTTCATTTTAGAGAGCTTGAGAAAAAACTCAAAATAATTCATTTCTACCCAGGCCATTGGACAACTGTTAGGCTTTACCTTATAAAATAAAATGAAATCCTACCACCTGCTGCTTAAAATCTCCAATTAATGCTATAAAAACTGCCTTCATTTAAAAAGCCAATGAGTAAATTTCTCCAAGCTGGGTGCAGACATTTCTACAAATTTACTGTAACCTTTTGCTCCTGTCTGCAGTAGGAAGGGACTTCCAGATACCAAAAAGAAGCCAGAACTGATTTTCACCTAATTATTTAAGTTAAACCCTTTTTATTTATTAGGTTCAGTTATTTAAGATACTGATAATTCACATCTAATCTGCTGTTTAGTAAGAATTGTGAAGGAAGATTATCGAAGCTTGCCAACATTCCACCTAAGAAATAAAACAAGGATATTTTTGCACGAATGACAAAAGAAGGAGAGAGGTGGCAGGCTCTTTTAAGGTAGAATCAGCAGGTTTGAGAATCACTACCTTCCAACAATTTGAAAGCAGTGGGAAAGTCCAGGTCTTTAATCTCTTCCTTTCTATCCTGATAGTCAGGTTAATCAGAATTTCTGAGAGGTAAGCCCCTGGACATCTTTGACATGCTCCCTTCTGTTTACCAGATTCATCAAGAGACAATCAGTTGTGAACATCAGTCAGGCGGGGTCAGCTGAAAAATGGGCAGGCAGTTGTCATTTGCTGTGTGTGCTAATAGCAAAACCAGCAGGAGGACTCTGTCATCCTGTCACCCTGCCCGGCCATTATCAGGTCAGAAGCCAGTGTGGAGAGTGTTGCCAAGAATAGCTTGGGGCTGTTGTGGTCAATTATTGCTGCAGAGCCGGGAACTCTTGGCAGATAGAACCTGTGGGCATGGCTGTAACCTGGCCTATAACCATCCCAATGTCTCTGTTGAACTGTCAAGGTGCTCCACAATATAGCTCTTTAGATGCTTCATCTCTAAGTCATCAACATTCGTCTAGGAAGACTGGTCTCTTTCGTTAGATCCCTTGATGATCCCAGCTCCTTCAGTGCTTTTTTTCTTATGTCTAATTACTAACTGGAATGTCCTGTTCCTCTATTTCTCTTTTCTACAGTCTACATAGAAAAGGCTAGATGGGGTACAACTTCCTCTAGGAAAACCCCATAATCTCACCTTCTCTAATCTTAATCATTCACATTCACTTACTGAGTCCCAAGTGAGTTAGTACTTGCCACTGATGTTTCATGGGTACCCTACCGTTTTCTCAGATGCTCTTCTTTTAGTTCTTGTGATACCCCTGTCTGCTGCTTTCTTTCTATCTTTCTGTTCCTTCTCAGTCTGAGAAGAAAGGTTAACGCCCTTCTCTATGTACCTTTCAGTGGAGTGTTACATCACAGGCTCTGTCTCTCCTTCTCTATCTCTAGCTTCTAAATTTCCCAGAGTACCAGGCTGACATCCCAGCTGCCTCTTGCCTATGTGAACTAATGTCACAGGATTTTCAAACTTAAGACATTCTAAATCAAATGCATTTTCTGTGAATCCTTCCCAATTATGTCTTCCTTGTATGTTCTACTCAGATGCCTTAGTGAGAAACCTCAGAGTCATCTTTTGGCTTGTGTTTCTTCCTTGTTCCATCACATGGAATACTGTTTGTACTATTTCCAATGTATCTCTGGAATCAGTTTCCACCTCTTGACTCTGCTGCCATTGCCCCAGGTTATATCCTCTCCACCTGTGAGCATTCTTGCCCAAGGGGTTCTCAGACTTCTTCTTTGTTTTTCTTGAATTTATTCTTGAATTTATTATTGACACAGTCACAAATTATTGTTCTGAAACACAGGTGTGATCATGACCCTGTCTTAGAAAATTCGGTGACTTTGTGTTCACAAGAGCGGAGCCTGTCTCTTTTGCATGCATGGAAGTCTTATCACGGTCTGTTCTAGTCTTTATCCCTCATGCTCATACAGGAGATGATCCAGCCATTACAGTGACCACAATGAGTTTGTATGCCTTGCAAGAGCCTGGCCACATTTCAGTTTCTCTGTGAAATTTTCATTGACACTTTAGTCAGAAATAATCATTCATTTTTTACGGTATCATTAGTCCTTTATATATACCTTCATGATTTTATCTAGTACATAAAATGTTATTTATTATGAACATGCTCCAGTTGAGGCCAGGGACAATATCTTTTGTTAATATTTGTAACCTGAAGGTTAGCACATGGATCATGGGAATACGGGGGATGAGTATCAGTGGAAGTTTGTGAATCAATAGACATTCAATTAAAATACAAATCTGGCATGGCTTGGCAGCTCACACCTGTAATACCAGCACTTTGGGAGACCAAGGCAAGAGGATTGCTTGAGCCCAGGAGTTTAAGATCAGCCTGGTGAGACCTCGTCTCTACAATACATTTGTTTAAAAAAATACAAATCCACTATGGGCTAGTATTATGTTTTATACTTCTTTTATCCTTATGCAGTGCTGAACATACACATGACCAAGAATAAATTATTGTTGACTGATTCGTGATTAAGGATGTAGGCAAGAGAATGTAGAATGGTAGGAGACAGGCTTGTTGGCTAAAATATTAGATGTAAATATTTCACAATGATGTGTGGTAGCGTATAATTGCTGCATTATGATTTGGTGTAATATAGTTACTGTTTTTACTGCTCTGGTATTCACGGGAGCACTATTCTAAAACAAGAAATTGATTGCCAGGATTTTGGGGGAATATTTATTCAGGTTGAATTAGGTAGTCAAATTAAAGCACAAAAAGTAGTTTCAGACCTGCCAAAGAACTATAGTCTCAGGACATTGTATTTGTATGTGTGTGTGTGAAAACTTTTTAAGGCTCTTTTTATGTAATATATAGCATATAAGTAAATCAAAGGCTTGCCAACATTAGAAATTTCATGCCATTTAAATGAAGAATTAAAACAATCTGACTGGTACTGAGGGATGCTGGTTAGTATATTCAGTATGATTGACTGCCTAAGTGGTCTTAAGTTAATATTCAGTTTTTAGAGCTCCTTTGTAAACTTCCTATTTTCAGGTTCATATACAGTATGTCTACATATATTTAGACATGTAAATGTGCACATATATGTGTGTGTGTGTGTGTGTGTGTGTGTGTGTGTGTGTGTGTTTATCCAGTTTAACTTCATGTTTTTCTGGTCAGGGAAAAACTTGTTTATTTATGTGTCTACTGCCTATTCTAGATAGATGACCTCTAATAAATTGTTCAACATATTCAGATGCTCAGGAATTACTTATTGAAACTTAATTATATTTTTGTATCTAATTGAAGTGGCATAAACATTTAGGTTTATTTCTAAAATTTAAAGAAGAACAGCAGTTGTGCATTTCCAAATTTTTGCTGAGGCACAGTCCCAGCAAGCACTTGGGGAAGGACCCCCCAAATTGGAAGAGAAGACTTGAGAGTAGAAAAGTTGTGTATGACTTGAAAGCAACATCTTCATTCTCAGTGTATGCCATTATTTGTATAGCTCTAAGAGGAGTATTTCTAAAGGGCAAACCTTATCACAAGCATTCACACACAAATGTATTATTTTTTAAGTTGATTTCATAACTCTGCTAGGTGCTAAGGATACAAAGATAAATAAGATTGCCCTCAAAACTTCCTATTGAAGCCTCTTTTAATGTAACATATAGAATATTAGTGGATCGAAGCATTCATCGTCAGAGGAGTTCATCAGTCTGTAGTCTGGGTAGTAAGTGATACCTATGATAGAGATGGATCCAGGATGCTGTAGGATCACAGAAGATGGGATAACTAAAACCAGGGTGGGCTTCTAAAAGGAGGAAATGCTGAAGTATAATTATGAGCTCATCTTCAATAGTGGTTCCCTGTCATACTCATGATAACACTCCCGAGAGGTCATTATAAGGCCTTTTATCTTTCAACTGCTGCCACTCCAGATTCAAGCACTGACACACCACGTGTATATGTGTGTGTGTGTGTGTGTGTGTGTGCGTGCATGTGTGTGCATGTACTTACACACTCAGTGCTTCACACACCCCCCAAATGCTTCATCTAGAGAGCATTGAGTACATCATATTTGGAATGCTTAATTTTCATTATTACCTCCTGTAAAGTATACATCACTCTTGATAGTGCCAATTGTCCACCTACAATTCATGCTTTGACATGTTAGAGTCATTTTTCAGTTCTTAACTTTCCAATGAAAATGCGCTGGCTCCATCCTCTCTGCACGATTGTACCCCAAGCGGCTGTCTACTAGACCACTAGAAAACCTCATGTACCGGGTTGTGTACATAGCCATTTCACTAAAAAGCAAGGACTCTGACTGATTCTTTGTATCCTCAGCATGTAAAGAGCAGCCTCGATGGTTGGTACAGATTTGGGGCTCAGAGAATGAACAAATGAATGAATGCATGAATTAATGCAGCATTTATAAAATGTAAAGCCAGATATAAGGCTTTATTTCCAGTGAACCTTGGTGATGCCAGTTTCATGCTGCTTCTGACTGTCAAGAAGGAACTTTCCTGATTCTTACTTTTCTTCTTTCCTGAGAGGTTTGGTGTGAATCTGGGTGCTCGATGGGCATCTGCAGATGCCCAGATTGTCTCAATCCTCTATGTTAAGACAAAGGCCAAGGATGAGTCAGTTAGTCACTGCAATGTCTCACCTTTATTTCCCACCGATAGGAAAGCTCAGTACAGTGAAGTTTAAGAAGTCTTAACTCTTAAGCCCTTTCAAATAAATGCTGGTCATAACCATCTGTTCTCTGTGTCAGCTGTGCTTTTCTTTGTAAGTGCCATTTTGGTGGCTACACCGGCAAGTGTGGCAACTATTGCTAGCTGCAAATCCTCAGGCACATGATAGTTTATAAAGAGCCTGGTTGACATTATCCCTATGCAATGCGATTTATGGCTTATTTTTATAGGCTAATAAATCCAATGAGTTAAATCAGATGTGCAAAATCATTTACATGGGTTTTTTATTTAATGTAGAGATTTCTTGTTGGAGTTATCCGTCATTTGTGCATTTAATCAGTTATTCATTTGCTAGTGTGTGCCATCTCTGATAATTCAAAGACCTTTCCAAAGTTAAGGTAAAATAGTTCTACCTATTTTATGTCTCATAAAATAGATAAGTTGGGAAAGTGAAAGAAGATGCTTGATATGCAAAATATGGATTTCCAAATGCCATGTCAGGCAGGAGCCATGAAGGGCTCCTTGTGTTTTTGTAGAGTTGGTCCTGCTCACACATGTGCAGGATGCTCACGTCTCCTGGTCTCCTTGTGATCATGCAGATACCATTACATGTGATTTCATCATCTGGTTTTAAAACGTGCAGCCTAAAATGTATTTAAGAACAATGTGTGGTACATTTAAATATAAAATTGAACTATGTGAATATTCTTAGAATTGTATTCATAATGAAGTCAATTCAGTTAGACACAGTTTCAGTGATATTAAGAGCTTCGTCTTTACTTAATAACTTTTTCCAAAAGTTTTCTGATAAAGTTTTGCCAAATTCCATTTAAACCCAGCTGTGGGATTCATTGTTTTGTGCTAAATTCATTTGACCGCTGGCTTTTTGAAAAGGAGAAAATCAATTTTTTATATACACATATCTATATAAAAATATATACTTTCATCAATCTTTTTAAAATAAAATTTTGAGCTTTTGCTCAAAAGAGAAAAATATATCCTAATAAGCAAATATGATTGGACATAATAATGAAAAAACTTTGTAACTTCATTGTTTAAACAGTTTTTTAAATGTTTTTTCTTTTGTATTCTAGAATTTTCTATTGCCTTATGGCTGCATTAGTATTGTATTTGTAACTCAATTTGTTATTCTGTCCTTATTTTTAACTCTTCTTTCAATGAAAAAGAATATACATAAGCTTTAGGAACATGTAAGGAAAACAGATGGTTTTTCAGCATATCTTTACCCTGAAATCAAACCTCTTCCTTTTCACTTTTGAGCTGAGAATAAAAATGTTTTGGATGCTCTCATACTGTGTATTAGTGCATATTGTACTCATATCCTGCATTAACATTTTTATTTCCACTGAGATTTCTGATATAATCAGGTATTAAACCTGTGGTTATTTTGACAATTATGCCTTTTATGGAAGGATTCCAACAGCTAAAGTCTAAATTAGAAAAAAATATAGTTTTACCTTCATTTGGAAGAAAAATTATCCTAAAAGATGCTTACAAGATTCAATAAGAGGTTAACATTTTTAAAGAGAAGCTTAGTAGAGTTATTGACTTTCCATTCATTAAGCAAAAAGCAGATGAAACTTTTTTCTTTCCCCAAACTCCCTCCAAGGCACACACCAGACTTAAACTCATGCCTTGTGTCCTATGCCTGAGTTGCCCCCAGTGTTTAAATTGATAGCTCTCTGTTCTTTCTTGCTCCTCCAAAGTTTAATTCTTATACTGCCCTACAATTTTGATTTATTTTAAAGAATATTCTCTCTTGTCACTTTTCCCAAAATGAGCTCAAAACTACTTACCGCCACCCCACCCTCACAACTCCCTCTACCTCCCACTCAGGATTGCTATTTCCTGTGCTTTTTTGTTGTTGTTGTTGTTGTTTGTTTTGTTTTTTTGAGTCAGGGTCTCACCCTGTCGCCCAGGCTGGAAGGCAGTGGCATGGTCACGGCTTGCCACAGCCTCCATCTCCTAGGCTCAGGCGATCTTCCAATTCCTGGACTCAGGTGATCAATCTGTCACAGCCTCCTGAGTAGCTGAGACTACAGGTGTGTATGCCACCACGCCCAGCTTATTTTTTTATTTTTTGTAGAGACAAGGTCTCACTATGTTGCTCAGACTGGTCCATTTTTAACTTTTGAGTTTGCTTCTTCTCATCCGTGACTTAAGTGGCCTCCTGAATGTTCAAGAGCTGTCCCTATGTCCCTTTAAACATTTGTTCAGGTTTGGTCTAATTGGTGTACTTTGCAGTTGGTTGCTTTAATAGTGATGATACTTTGTTCAAGATTCTGTTAATAATGATGAGCATAATAAAAAAAGATTATGGAGGGAGAAGCTTGGGCTTTGGTCCTGGCTCTGCCACTTATGACCTATGCAACCTCCTGCAAGTTATTTAAACTTCAGGTTTTTTATCTAT
The DNA here is from genome assembly GCA_963574415.1 of Tarsius wallacei. NCBI lineage: Eukaryota > Metazoa > Chordata > Mammalia > Primates > Tarsiidae > Tarsius > Tarsius wallacei. The sequence goes on from CAUYQG010163348.1 coordinate 15,105, forward strand.
AAAATAGGATAAAAATACTATTTCACAGGGTAATTGTGATGAAAGTGCTTAGTACATAGTAGACACCCCCCCCCAAAAAAAACCAAACCACTACCACCCCCACAGCAATAAAAAACTAGGTCTCTTTCTCTTCTTAGCTCTGTATGGAATGCTGTATGTAGCCATGTTGCATGTTATGGGCTTTGGGGGAAGAAGATGTGGAAGTCTCATCTTTTCTCTGTAGCAATGTCTAAATTTTTTGTCATATGGTACTTTTAGGGTGCAGAAAGTAAGTGTAAACATTTCAGAGAAGTGAAATATTTCTGGGGAAGTGGTCCTAAAGTTGTGTCTTGAAGGGAAGAATGTAGCCATAAAAACATTGTGGAGCAGAGTTGCCAAGGTGAAAAGGACCTGGGATGGGGGAAAGAAAGGCAGGCAAGCGAGCAGACCTTGTGGCCCCCCTTGAGGATGAGGGGTCTAGTTGCAGAGCTGTGAGACATGTTGTTACAAGGTCAAAGTAGGCCAAGTTATGATGATTTTAGAAGTTGGGCAGAGGAGTGTAGACGCCCTGACTTAACAGGAAGCTGAAATTTAGTTAACCATGGTGTCTTCTTAGGTGTGGATGATCTTTCAGGGTGGTGAGGAGAGAAAGTTTGCAGGCCTTTTGTTTTCTCTAGTGCAATGAAGTGGTTTTTAAGCTTTCTGTGACCTATAGTTGATTCAGTATACCCACATACACTTGTATGTATTTGTGTCATGAAATAAAAGTATTGTGAAACGATAGTTACTTTTACTGTGTGTACTGCACAGGGTTGACTACATAAGTTGCAGGGTCCCATGCAAAATGGAGGTGTGGGGCCTCATGTTCAAAAAGCAAGGGAAAGTGCTGCTAAAAGTACAGAAATATATATTTTTCCCTTTCTTCAATGATCTCTCTCCTTGTTTGCTATTTGCTGCCATTCTGAATAAAGAAAAATATTAATATGAATTTAAAAATTATATTGTACAGTGACAACTTTAAATGCAAAATGTAAGAGCATGTAACTCATATGTGAAATAAATGCAGTTACACATTGGTATTTCTTTGTGCCTGCATAGGCATTTTATTCTTATCAGAAGAATGGAGATACTGTATGAAACTATCTCAACTGTTTTTATTTTCGCTTCTTGATATTCACACATTCTACCAACACTCTCCACCTTAGGCTTACTGATGAGTAAGACCGAGGAAAAGGAACCATGTGTTGCCTTGATATTTTCCTTTCTTTCTGTATCACCATTTTCAGCATTAAGTGGTTGGCCAAAATAGGGAACTAACACAAGTAAGAAAGGACAGGATTATCGTTGGTCATATTTCTTAGAATGCCATTGCTTGCTTTCTTTCTTGGAGGCGTGTCCTGGTTTTAATTTGTGACCGCTAGGAGCTGTCAGCACCTTCTGCAGTCCCTCACCTCTTTTTCAGATGCAGACTTAACGTACTTCAGTTGGGAACCAAAACACACAGCTCATGCATATATCCTTCTGTCATGAGCATGCTCTACTATTTCACAGGACTTCATTCTCATAACACAAATTCAAGGGTAACATTGTTAAGGATTTCAAGATGGTGGCAGCAGAACATTAAACCAATTGGTGGAGTCTTTCATTGATCGGGGCCCTGTGTGACTGAACAGATCGTATGTCCACAAAGCTGACCCTGGCACTGCATTCGATTTTCTATTTTCTTCTATTTTATTAAAAATAAGCCTACTAGTTTCAGCCCATTAAGCAGATGCTACTACCTGTGAATAGGTCATAACTGGCAGATTAGGAAACACTGGTAAAACCATGAAAAGCATAGACTCTTGTGTCAGACTGCTTATATCTGATTTCTGCTCCCACACTTGCGATCTGTGAATGTGAGAATATCTCCATTTCTCATATGTACAGTGCAGCTAATACTAGTAAGTACTTCATAAAGTTGTTATGAATTAACACAGGTAACATGCTGAGAGCAGTGCTTATCATATAATAAGCATCCAGTAAGTGCTAGCTAATCGTCACCATTATTAATACTGGTATTATTATTATTATTAATTTACATCTTGCTCTAGGTAAGTGCTGAAGAAAAAGTGTTTTTGACTACATCAGCATTTCCACTTATCCTAAAATAGATATTTTATTTTATTTTATTATTATTTTTAAGAGACAGAGTCTCCTCTGTCACCCAGGGTAAAGTGCAGTGGCATGATCATAAGTCACTGTAGCCTCAGACTCCTGGACTTAAGCGATCCTTTCACCTCAGCCTCCTGAGTAACTAGGACTACAGGTACATGTCACCATGCTTGGCTAATTAAAAAACAACAACATTTTTTTGTAGTGATGGGATCTTGCTATGTTGCTCAGGCTGGTCTCAAACTTTTGGCCTCAAGGGATCCCCTTGCCTTTGCCTCCCAAAGCACTGGGATTACAGGCAAGAGCCACCATACTTGACCAGATATTTTCTTAAGTTTACCAATATTTGTGTTTTGTTGTGTCTGGAAGTATGTGAAATATAATAACCAAGTGAAAATTAATTCATGCTACACTTAATGCAATGAAAATATTTAAAATATGTAGTTTAATGAAAAATTCAATGAAAGATTACTTTATTTGTGTTTCCTCCAAGATTAAAACAAGTATATAGTTAGTATTTTTAAATTATCAGCTAAGAAGGAAACTAGGATATCTGAAATATATCATTTCTTGAACTCAGAAAGCCAGAAGTAATCCTTTTGGAATGAAATTATTTGATGATGAACGCCAATCATAGGTTAAAATGCTAGAGGAGACTGCTTTTCTTTTTTTTCCCCAAAGTTTGAATTTTTATTTTTTTAAATTGACAGATAAAATTGTATGTATTTCATCTTTTCTAAAATATAACATACGTGTATTTTTGTTATAGATACAGGCCAAATGTGTAAGTCATAACACTAAATATAAAGAGCACAGAATCTGGTGGATGCTCAATACCTGTTGTGGGGGCAACATTAAATCAAAATCAAAGTGAGAAAAATGCTGGCTGATTTGTTTTGATCTGTTTAGAATTTTCTTTTTTGATAGTTTCATAATAAATAGTACTATTTTATGTTCCATTTGCATATTTTCTATTATTGATTGAAGCTACCAAGATCCTTTTTCTCATTGATGACTTGGTGTTTCATGTTTAATTGATTCTCTCAAATTTGGTACTAAATTAATATCTAGTTATTTTATATCTGAATGTATGTATTAATTGCTGATTTATGGGTATATTTGTGGTTAGGTAATCATCTCAAAATGAACTTCAATAGATTTGTTTAAATGGATTTCTCTCAGGTTATTTAAATAAAATTTGGGGCCAGGCTTGGTGGTTCAGCCTGTAATCCCAGCACTTTGAGAGGCGGAGGCGAGTGGATTGCCTGAGCCGACGGGTTCAAGACCAGTCTGGGCAACTTGGCGAGACCTTGTGTCTACAATAAATAATAATAATAATAAAATTAGCTGGGCGTGGTAGCTCACACCTGTAGTTCCGGCTACTTGGAAGGCTGAGGCGAAAGGATCACTAGAGCCCAGCAGGTCGATGCTGGGGTGGCTGTGAGTGTGCCACTGCCCTCCAGCCTGGGTGACAGAGTGAGATTCCAGCTATAAAATAAATAAAATAAAATGAAATAAAATAAAATAATAAAATAAAATTTGGAACATGGGCTGGGTAGGTTGGCTCATGCCTTTAATCCCAGCACTATGGGAGGCCAAGGCAAGAGGATTGCTTGAAGCCCGCAGTTTGAAACCAGTCTGGGCAACAAAATGAGATTCAGTCTCTACCAAAAATAAAAAAATTAACCACTTGTGATGGCACGAACTTATAGTCCCACCTGCTGGGTAGGCTGAGGTGAGATGAATGCGTAAGCCCAGGAGTTTGAGGTTGTAGCAGGCTATGAACACACCACTGAACTCCAGCTTAGGTGACAGTGTAAGACTCTGTCCCTCAAAAAAAAAAAAGAAAGGAAAAAAGAAAATTGGAACATAGTAGATATTGCAAGGAAACATATCTTTTAGAAAATTGTTTTTATCTACCACTTATAGACAGCAGTTCCTTGAATTGTAAACTTTATGCAAAGTCAAAGCAGATATGCTAAATTGAGTACACTGTAACTTCTATTTTATGTTAAAATGGAAGATTAACCACCAATTTAAGTTAAATTACATCTTTAACAAGGTTTCAACTCTGATAAAAATTTATCATCCTCTTCAAGCATTACTATGGAGCACCTGAAAAGCTAAGATGCAAGAGATCTCACTTTGATTGTTTAGAGCAAATTGAAGTGTACTAATCTGTAAAATGCTGAAATAGTTAAATTGAAAATGCTTTCACTCAGATTTAATGAACAATTCAGGCATATTACCTGTGCCGATTAGAGTTTTTATAATTCAATCTCATTATCCAGGATGACTGATTTGCACATTTACACTGTAAGTCAGTTTACCTTTAATGAGAACCAGTTTCCAGAATCATTAGAACCTGTCTCAGAATTCGATTAGCTTTGAAAGTGGTTGGTACTTGCTTTATACTTATAATAATATTGGCATTAAGCACATTATTTAAAAACATATTATTTTTGGTATTTGAAAGTGAATGATGGAGACTTAAAGTTGTTATTTAACAATAATTAGGAATAAAAACTAACTTTTGAAAACACATTCAGTCTATTTTTATTTTCATATTTGAGCTAGATATTTAATTCTTTAAGTATGAATTGTGTATATAATTTGTATACAAATAATTAGAGAAAGATTTAACCTTAAGTTTATCAACTGCAGATCAATTTTGCAAATTTATAATTCTGGTTTCTCTGGGTTTTTTTTAGACTCTTTGTATGAATTCTTTGTCGTATTTTGAATCTAAGGAGTCTTTATTTCTCAGTCTGAAATGATTGTGAATGACCATAGTAAATAGAACATTTCACTCAGGTGTGCAAACAGGTATCTTGTGGCCTGGATGTGTGCTACCCTGTAGATGTCTCTCCTTCTTGTCCTACTTCCTCTCAGTCTCCCATCCCCTGCAGGGGATTACCATGTGGTAATTTATTTAGGTATTTTAGCTAACGTTCAAACTCCAATAAATATCTGTGTAGCAAGAATGATTGGTATATTTACAAAATACAATTCTAGTTACATTCATAGTATCATATAAAGATGATCTGTTTTGGTTTAACTTGGCCATGAGTGAATGGGCATTGTTTGAGTTTCTATACAAATGTTTGGATTTCATGAGGCATGCTTATGCATTAGGGATATAGGTTTAGCAAGAGCTTTATAGTGCTGACATCTGTGATAAATTTATTGGAAGACAGGAGTCAGAAAAGATGGGATTTAATCCCCTTTCATCCCTTTCTGCCTTCATGGCCTCAGGAGTCTGAGTTAGGTTTGACAGGGCAATGGTCTTTCTTTACTTCACAGCCAATCATCTTGAAAGAGTGGTCTGTACTGCCTGTCTTCACTTCCTCACCTCTTTTTCATACCATACCCCAATGTCATCTGATTTTCATGCTGTACTAAAATTACTGTCACCTAGGTGACCAGATCATGGGAATGCCCCATTAATTTTATGTTGTCTTCTAGAGTTCATTCCCAACCACCTTCTATTCTCTAATCTAATCTGTAAAATGTTGAAACAGTTAAATTGAAAATGCCTTCACTCAGATTTAATGATCAGGCATATTACCTGTGCTGATTAGATTCAATGAAAAATAAATAATTCAGTCTCTTTATCCAAAATGAGTTCTCCAAGTTCTCACTCAGACCCATGACTGTATCTATCAACTGTATTCTGACTGTTCCCCACTCTATATCCTTATCTTAGAATTTTATCCTAATTGACAGACTTAAATTTCCAACCACCTACTGGGCATTTTTATCAATATACTTAACAGGGGATTTAAACCAATATATCAAAATCAGAATCCATCACTCAGTGGCTCTCCTTTCTAACCACCCCCATCCCCTTCATTCCCTTGTTTGCCCTGTCTTGATAAACAGCACTATTAACCACATAGAGACTCAAGCCATAAACCTGAGATTCCTCCTTCAACTCTTCTATTTCTCTCATCTCCCACATCTGGCTAGTCATGAAGTCTTGTCAATACAGCCTTTCAGTGTTTCTTATCCCTTCTGTCAAGTCTACTACCGTTGCCTTCATTCAGGACCTGCAGTGTCCAGCATAGTGCCAAGATCCCACTGAGCAGTGCCCACTCCATAGCCAAGAGTGGAGCTGCATGCAGATACCTTCAGAACCTCCTGACCCATCATAGCGTGCTTTATTTTCCATCCCATTTCTTTGAAGAGTCCTGGCTACCAGACTCATTGCTCTCCCACTTTAATACTTATTGCTTTTTGTGGCTTCATTCTGAACCACATTCTGGGTGTTCTTTTCCACAGTCTTGGCTAGTCTAACTATGATTTTGTATCTCCCCCTCCACAATATCATCCTAGGTGGCCTTGAGTAATAGTACTTTCCATATCTCCTCCTCCAAACACAGCCTGCCATGAACCTTCACCAGCTTCTGTCTAGGCAATTCTATTTCCAGGACACTTTCCCAGTCCTGTGCACCCACTCTCTCCTTGAAGTTCTTCAGTTGCTCTTCATCATCTTCACGATCAAGTTCAAATTCTTGGTTGTATCATACAGTCCAATGCCCTGCCACTCCCCAACCCTATAACCTTACTGCAGCCATGCTGATCTATCTACAGTTGCTAGATCATGACAGGCAATGCCTCCAAACTTTTGCCCATGCTGATCTTTCTGTCCAAAAAGCCTTTCTCTGTTTTTCAGTGGCTAATTCTGTTTGTCTTTTGATTCACAGCTTCTGTCTCTCACAAGTCTTCTTTGATTCTTCTCCCCCTCCCCTATTTCCCCTTTCTACTTTATACACTCTTTTGATAGCCTGTGTAGACTTAACCTGCTGTGCTTATCATTCTGTGCTGTTGATTTTTCCATTTAACTCCCTCAGTAGATAATAAGCATCTTGAGGCCAGTGCCCTGCTCATCTTTCTATGGCTTGTGTCCAGCATGCCTGAACGCAAGGAGGCTCAGAAAATTTTTGCATAATAATGAATGCGTGAACAAAAAAAGTTTTAAAGAAATTTAAAAGAGTACTATGTGTTTTTGTTATATGCAAGTACTCCTTCTGTTTCTAGAGTACATAAGTATGGCTAACTCTTTTACGGATTGGTAATTGCAAGGTCATTTGAAGGTTGTTGAACCAGCCAGAATAAAGAACAGAAATTGTGAATTTTAGGCCAAATAAGTAACTCCAAGTCACTGTGGAAAGAGGAACAATTCAATTATTCTGATAACCTAAAACTAATTTGCAGTGTAATTTTTATAAGGATGCAAAATTAGAAATGAAGAAGTAAAATTATATATACTTGTTGGTTTAGGTAAACCTGCTCAGAGGTACTTTATTATTTTCAGTCCCATGTATCTGATGTAGATTTTAGAAATCACATCAAAAGTTATATGGGTTATAAAATAATTGAGTCATGAATCATACATATTATAAGTATGTGCCCTAATCTTTGTATTCTGAATATTTCTGATTTTTATGAAAACATCTGTATCTAAAAAGAATAAAATAGAAATGGGAAGATAAGAACAAAATTATCTGTGATCTGGGGAAATCAATGATAATATTCCTACTTTTATTTTCTGTTGACACTTTGAATATTTTGCTATACTCATTTAAAGTTAAGGTAAAATAGCCATGGTAATTAAAATCCATTCTATGCAAATAGTTAATAGTTAAATTTATACATCAATTGCAAAGCAAATGATATTTAATACCCTGGAATGGGATTTGGAGAATAAAAGAAGTCAGATATTTTAAACTGCAGCTAAGAAAACTCAAACCATATACATACATGAACAAAATTAGTTTTATATAATATAAATTGCCAAGTAAATATGTGATTTGTAATATTCTTGTTTCTGTAAAGAGTTTCCATTTGAGTTGATGAAATATAATGTAACATATAAAGAAGTTTAGTAATTTAAAAAATTGGGTTATATCACTGTACTAAATTAGATGCATTCAGAACACTAGCTGTTGTTGGATTCGTTTTCAATCTTCCTTATGATGATATACTTTAATCCAGAGGGGGTGGTGTGAGGAGGGATATTATATAAGTTGTGACAAGGATTTGAGGACAGTTGGCTAATATCCTCTCATAAGGAAGTATTATTACATGTGAATCTCTTCCTGTCTACCTCACTACTTGCCAAACTTCGTAAATTCAATGTCCTACTAGTCGCCTTTCTGAAACTACTTTCTTTGATTTTCTATAAGATGTGATAACAACAATCTATGACTATGGAGAGTCATATAAAAATTCAATACATTTCACATATGGATGTAGTTTGCATTAACATTAAGCTAATGATATCACCTTTTAACCAGTTGTAATTTTGATTCTGTCTCTGATGACTGATGTGACACATAAAGTGTATTGCCTTATGAATAGATTGACTTCTTTTCTTCTTAGAATATTATTTTATATACTCAATGACATAAACTCCTTGTTCCCCCACATTTTTCCAGTAATCTACTGAGTTTAATGAACTATTTCTAACAAGTAACACTTTGTTTTAAATTTGATTTAACACTTTCATTAAGCATTCTCAGTTGCAAATCATAGTAAAATATTCATAGTCATATTAAACTTTCTTGTTGACATATAGAGCTGCCAGTTAATAACTAATATTTCCATAAAGTATTCAGAACTAGGCATTATGATACTATTTTTCTTCTTATTTATCCTGCTAAATCTCAGTCAGATTCAAACACTAAGCATATTAAAATATAGACTATAATATTATTTAAGAATGTTTTAAAATAATTTTGATAAGAAAGCAAGAATATTGGCCTTAAGTACTGATTTGAAAGTATCATTAATTAACTATTTGGTAACTTTTTGGAGAACATTAAAAAATTTTAATGTTAAACCGAAATACTGATGCATTGAAACAAGGAAATACTTTCATTTCAGCTGTTCTAGTTGCAGAAATGCTAAAAATCACACAAGCATTTATTTCCTGTTTCAGTTGGGGAAACAGATTCATATTTATTATGAACAATACAGTGATGATATGACTTCCCTACCTCAGCAGCTCTGCTTTCATTTTTTTAGGCAATAAAACTCATAAGGGATAAGTGAAAAATAATTGAGGAGCGTTTTTATTTTTACTAGAGTGTTTGTTATTGCTTTACTGTGTAATATACACTAAAATGTCTATTCATGATTCAAAGAAAAAAGATTAGAGCTGAATTTGGGTGTAGTGTGCATCCAAGCATTGAATTTGATCCTTTGCGTAGTAATTGAATGAGAGCAGTATTGTGCATCAAATTTATCATTGCTTTTCAGTTTGTTAGTGAATGGCTTTTGTTATAAAGGTTTCAGAGCAGTGGAAGACTTAAAAAATTGAATCTCTTTTCTTCTGCTAGATATGTGGATGTTTGGGGTGGTGTTTAGCACCTTGTAGGGGAGTAAGAAAGAGAAGTAGTGATAAAACAGGGAAGGAAAACAAAAGACAGAGACTTAAAGGAAGGTTTTCTGACCACTGCCTCATTAGCAGGAGGAGACAGGGTATCTGGGCTACCTGCTTCACCCAGAAGTTATCTACAGGAATCTGAAAAGGGATTTGTAGTGACCACTATCTTGATATTCTCGCTAGGCTGTAAGTTTTAGACACATGTTGTATTAGTTTCTTATGGCTGCTGTAACAAAGTACCACAAACTTGGTGGCTTAAAACAACACAAAATTATTATCTTACAGTTTTGGAGGTCAGAATTCCAAAATTCTGGGATTGAAGCTATATATGTTAGGAAGTCATTGGCAAATCATTGATATTCAAACCATGGTCTTGATGAGATTACCTAGGAAGAGTGTGTAGATAGAGAAGTAGACCCACAATGCAGGATTGTGCGTTGGCTAAGGAGACTGAGAAGAAACTGCTGGTGATTTTGGTGAAACCTGGAAAGTAAAATGAAGAGAGAGGGAGAGGGAGGGGGAGAATAAACATTAAAAGAGATCAGGTAAATAAGAACACAGTGATGATCATCTGTTGTAGTCATTGGCAATTTTGACAAGCATAGTCCCTAGGGGGTGCTACTGCTGAAGATGGATTAGAAAGAGGAGGTAAGTGGAAGTGAGAGACTGTGACTCCACATAGCCCAGCACTAGGTGCTGTGGGGCAGGGCATTCCAAGATGTCATCTTCTTATTGCTTTAGCCAAGAACCAACTTTTCCTATTTACAGAAGCAAAGTTTACTTTTTTATGATGTACGGTCATCCTGTTATTATACTTACTGTGTACAGTTAATTTTAAAGGAAGCACAATTGCTAAAACCAAACAAGGAATTTTATGAACAGTGGAAAATTATACTAATGCTCACTAAGAGGAGATTTGGAAGAATTTTTGAATATGTGCAAGACTTTTATTGACAAACCAAAAAGTTCACAAATGGGCAGTCTGTGGCAAAAAGCGCCACCCATGGATGTCGGTATGAAGTAAGACTAAATTCTTGTTTTTATGAAAATTCTGAGTGACACTAAAACTGCTTCTGTGTCTTGTTAAAGGCTAAACACCTCTGGCCTAGCTGGCACCTACCCTTCATGAGTTGTTAGAATATCCAATGTTGCTGTAGCAATAACTACTCAACCATTGTACATAATAATTGCTCTTGTCATCTAAATTCACCAATTTACTGTGCAAGCTTAAATTCAAAGTAATACTACAGGAAAAATGGTAAGGTTTTCAAGTGCTTGAACAAAATATTGCCCTTGGTGAAACACAATACTTTTGCAAATATCTTATGGAATCTATTCTTGCAAACAGGTGTTTCAAATTTTCAGTATTTTATATTTGACTTCTTCCATGGAATGTCTTCAGTTACTTTTTGCTATGGCATTGACAGAAGGGAAACATATTCTTACTATATTATTCAAATTCTCTTCCACTGCAGTTTGGCATTGCTGGCAATTCTTTGGTGTCAAATGATTTTAATTTTCTGATTGAAGCCTGATTTACTTTTGTGCATTCACATTGGCCCACTGATTTTGGCCCTGGATGAAATATATACACATACAAATTCTATTACAAATAATACTTTTAGACAATGTTGAAAGTTTTGTTTTTATATAATGCATTGTATTGTTAGTTCAGTTTAAGAAGTAGCTCAAACATCTGTTATGAGGCTGACATTGTGCTAGGCACAGGATTTACAAGTTGTAGTCTATGCCTGAAGGAGCTTGTGATCTAGCAGGGAGGGTGCAGAAATTGATAAAGTAAATGAGATCATGATAAAATGAAGTATGTTGAGATAGAGAGGTAGTGCATAGGAGGTAACTGTTGGCTCTGTTTGGCTGTGGGGTTAGGGGTAAGACTGGAGGTGAGTTTTATAGAGACACTGTCAGCAGAATAGGATTTGAACCACGAGTGACTCCATGGAAGCAGTGAACTGGACATGAAGGGCATAAAATGAGACATGAAATACCACAGTAGTACTGTGACCTACAAGAGCCCTGACTGCACATGGACTTTGATTGAAGTCACTCCATGTGATGAAAGGGGTGGAGTTGGTACAGAGCTGAGGATGTATTAATGGCATTGAAGAGTTGAAGTGTTCAGGCCAAGGTGTATAATGGCTCATAATGTGGGTGTTGAAGGTACTCAGTTGGTGAGATATAGGATGGGGAGAAACACGGGTTGGTGAGGTTTCCTTTAAAATGAGGTATAAGAAGCATTCAAAGAAGAGGCTGAAGATTTGTTGGAGCTAGTTGTATCAAAACCAGGATCCTAGTGTGCCCAGAAGATAGGAAGAATTAAATACTGGTCAGAATGGGTGATAGGGCAAGGAAGTAGGGGGACATAGACCAAGAAGGAAATCAGCATGTGAGAGAGATTACACTGGGGCTTGTCTTTTGTCTTACATTCCAATAGACATTAATTGAGGACTTTTAAATTGAGGACATTAATTGAGGTGTGCAATGCACCATGCTTATCCTTGGAAAACAAGAACTCATACGATAGGAAAGGAGCTACAGGGTATGAATATGGAAAGATAAACAGCCCATATCTCTGTGATGTTTCTCTACAAGATGGTAAGCCCTCAAAGAGCAGCCCTTTCAGATCTTAATACGTATTCACCAATCGAACAAGTGAATATAATCTACCTTATTCATTAAGAAGTCCTATTTCTTATATTGTCCACTAATTAAAATATGGTACTATCACATGCAGCACTTCTTTGTTTCAAGTAATGATGGTGGCATGGGAATGCTCATAAAATGGTTTTAAAGTTAAAAAAAAGGCTAAAAAATTATATGTATAATAAGATCCCAGTTTATGAGTGTGTGTGTGTGTGTGTGTGTGTGTGTATGAATGACACAGAGAGAGAGAGAGAGAGAAAGAGAGAGAGAGAGAAGGAGAGAGAAGGAGAGAGTTGTCAAAATATTAGTGGTGACTGTCTCTGAATCATGAGATTAAAAAGGACATTTATTTTCTTCATCTTCCAAGTTTTCTAAAATACATATGCATTATATAACTAACATACAATAACATGTTTTAAATTATTTTCTCTAAAATTATTAGTCTACCTTTAACTTACATGACATTTACACTGAAATATAAAATCCTAGTAGGCTTTCTCCTTTCAAAAGTCACTTTCTAGCTGTTCTCCCTTTTTTGGTCACTGTTTCTTCTTATGAGTTCCTTTTTGATCTTCATTGCTTGCTCTATGCTGCTCAGAGAGATGGTTTAACCATCTTGGTTCACTGATGAACAAAATCCTCCCCCCTCCACCTAAGGCAAACATTTTTATCTTTATATTCTCTCTTTGTGTCACGGTGCACAGTGTTGAGCTTTTTTGTTTATATCCTTATGGTTGCCATTTTCCATTCCAGTGCCCTTTCAATTTTATTTTGTTATTATCGATTATTTTCTTCTTTTCTGGTGGAGTGCTTCTTCTAAAACACATCTGCAAACCATTCATAGCTCTGCTTGGATACGGCTGAACATTTTATTGAATGTGAGTATTAAGACTATATTCCTTTGATATCTATAGGTTTCTCTTTGTAGTCTCTTTGTAAGCAAGCGCAACATTTAGATGCAAAAATGTCATCCAAAAAGTCATATACATAAGTGGTAACTGTTCAATGTCTGACTATGATTGTTGCCTTCTAAGGTAATTTCAGAAGGTAGAAATAAATGTCAAACATGTCTGCTTTTCCTTCCTCCTTCCTTCTTTCTTCCCTTCCTTCCTCACCTGACTGTATCTGTTCAGCTTCCATAACTCTCTGCTCTAGCCCTTACCCATGATTACACCTTACCAGTAGTGTAATTATTTAACTGTATCTTCTCATTGGACTATAAGCAACTTGAGGGAACAGTCTATATCTCATTCATACCTTAAGCTGTCTCATTGGCTCACATTGTGCCTTACGTGTAATTGGTTATCAACAAATATAAAAATATATTTTACATCTAATTAAAAGTGATTTCATAACTTTAGCAAGATGAAGATGATTCTGTGAAATATGTTAAATAATTATGCTCTGAGGAACAAGGATCCATTAGAGAAATAGAGGGAGTTTTAAGACAAAAGATAAAAACATATTTTGTAGACTGTAGGAGCAATCACATACCGTAATAGATCACTAGTGAAGGAAGTAAAATCTCCATCCCTGAAGAGACTTAAAAATTGGGCAGAGAAAACATCTGTGAGAATGGCTGAAGCATTAAACCTGTCTTGAGGCAGGTAGATAGGCAGAATGATCACAAATGGTTCTGTGATCCTTTGATTACTTGGCATGGAGAAGAGAAGACGGAAGGGAGACATTAAAACTACTTCAAATATGGAAAACAGCTATTATTGCTTTCCAGAGAAAAGCAAGTTGAAGGAGCTTAACCTAAAGTCTTAGAGATTCAAGTTAGATTTTATAGCCAAAGATTTCAAGTCATAGGTTGTGAAAATCTTATGGAGATCTATAAAATAAACGATATTGATTTTTTTGTGTGTGTAAAATGTGGAAAGTCAACTCCATGATTCTGTTACAGTAAGAAATATATTTTTTACAATACTCAGAATAGAGAGAATTATTCTAATACATTATGTTGAGTGTGCAGCATTCTCTTGGGAAAGGTAAATTTCTAAAAGTAGTATTTTAAAGGACCAAGCATTATCATTGTTTCATGGATGGGAGGGTAGAACTTTGATAATAGTTGTGAAGTTCTTTCCATCTCAATATCTGTCTGGTATGCTAGTAAATCAGTAGCCCAAAGGGTGAACGGGAGTTTTGGCAGAGCTTTACTCTGCTGGATCAGCCTTTTTTAGGTCTACTGAAACTTTTCCCAGTGAAAATGTAGAAGAATTGGGGGACTGGGTGGAGGATTACAAAAATCTTATTGCTGAAAAGGGAACCAAAATACTGTACTTATTTTTTAAAAATTCAATAGGTATTTAATTGTAATTTCAGCATTCAGCCACACGATGTCACAATTGGATTTTTGATTTTCACAGTGTGTTTCTCTCAACAGATGAAGGCATTTTCAAAGCTGGAGCAGAGAGGTCTGAATCACGAGGGGCAGCAGAAGTCCAAGAAGATGAAGATACTCAGGTTGAGGTTGCAGTCGATGAGGTAATCTTCATGCCTTTAAAAATACGTATAAGCCAATTATTATTGTTTTTCTTTCAAGTTTTGTGTCATCTCCTACATAGCGTTCCTGTACCTCTATTAGTTGAACATAGAACCCTCTCAGGTGCTATGTGACTAGCCAACCTTAAAAACAAAACACCCTTCCATTTTTTCTGTATTCCTATGAAGAATAGCCATTTGAACTGAGTCTTTATTTTTCTTTACATAGAAAATGGTATATCTTTAATAAATAGCGTTGAAGAACAAGATGGGATGGGGTTAGTTATGAGATACAAAAAGGGAGAAAGCTTGATGCAAACATGAGTATTGGCTTGGAATTTTTATCTAGAAAAAAAGTCCTTCTCCATTTAGAAAAACATTTTAAAAATTAAATATGCCATGATATTCTCTACTTTAGGATTCTTGAAATTGTTGTAGTTAGAATTTGTTTTTCATAAAGGACTTACCTATATAAATGCAACTCACATATTTTCTATGTGTGTATTGATTTTCTTTCCTAGGCTAGTGGAACACTGTACTTTTAGGTGTGTGTGTGTGTGTGTGTGTGTGTACACATTCACATGCACTTAAAGAAGGGACTGCATAGTGTTAATTTTGACTAAATAAAGCAAGCAATAAAAGTCAGTTGTGCGTTTTAATACAACTCAATAATCTTTTTTATAATTCTAAATGGAGGATTGGAGTTTAGTTGAAGTAGGGAAAATGATTATTCTGCACTCAGGGGACTGGAGAGAAGTCACTAGGGATTGCCACTTGTCCTCTGACTACTATGTGATATTTCCTTTTCTAAAGCAAATTTCACAATCCAGAAAATTCTATAGATGATCTTCTCAATTGTACTTGTCTTAACTGTGCAGCAGCAAAATTGCTGCTTGATTATTCCACAGGCATTTTCTGCAAGTGTCGCCTTCCTGATGAAAAGCCTAACGTGCTAAAAATCACACATATTTCAAAAAACCAATTTATTATCCAAGCTTAGCTATAACTAATAATTTTTCACAAACTCCAGTTATAGGTATTTTTTCCTGAGGGAAAATGGGATTTTAAGTCTTCTGGGAAGCTGTAATTAAATATAATATTCTAAGACAAAGAAGAGTAATCATCATGTATATACAACACCTAATCGCTGCAGAAACCGACTAATTTGTATTCCAACGTTAAAATGTCAAATATTAAGAGAAAATTGTACCATTATCAACAAAAGAGAAATCTCTCAATTAATCACTTATTTAACAACTTGCAAATCTGTGAGGGGTATTTCTTTGCTTGTAAGTTTGATGATCATAAGGAAGCCGAGTTGGGAGTGAGAGTTGATCTCTGGTAATACTCAAGAAGCCTTAGATACATGTCTGCAGAGTTTGATTTCTGATTTGACTTCTGAGTACTGGGTTATTAAGATATAAGAAACAGATTGGCAAAAGCTGGACAATGTCAACAAACTGATGTCAGCTTGAGGGGAATAAAGCCAGATAACAAAAGGTCAGAATCACTTTCCTTTTTGACTCCTTTGGTCACAGCATCGGGATTTAGTTCATTTGTTTGGGATGAGGTGCTTATGAAGTCAGGTTTTAGAGCCATTCTCTCTATGGTCTGGTGACCTTTGCTCTACATCTTAAGCAGCAATGTTATAAATATCATGAAAAACTAAGTGAGAGTGTGGAGAAATTAGCTTAAAGTTCATTAACTTCATTATAGTAAGAACAACTCTGAGAACATACCCCAATGGTGACCTGCATTAAACAATAGCTCCTCTTTGGTAAGTACCTATTGAGTGCCAGGCACTGGATTAGGCATTTTTATCTCATATAATTGTGAATATAATCCTATAAGATATGGGTTTCATCACACACACAAACACTCACAGGGTGAAAGAGAGAGAAAAGTGAGCTCATGGAGGTGAAATAACTTGTACAAGGCTGTACCATTAAGTATAGAGGAAAAGGGACTTGAATGCAGTTTAACTTCAAGGTAGAAGAGTGATTTGGGGGTAAAGTATTAAATGAAAAAAAAAAAAGCTAATTATTAACCCAAGGAAGAAAAATAATCCTAAATAAGAAAGGAAATGCAGTCATAGTATACTACTTGGCTCAGCTAAGCTATAAAAGATATCTACATACGGTAACTCTCTCAGGCCATTAGCTTGTTAATGTCTTTGGACTGGTTTCCTGTCATCTAAATGGCCTAGGCTGTAATTTTAGCCAAAGGACTGTGAAGAAATTGTGTGTGTGTGTAAGTATCATGTGCAAGTTGGCAAAATAATTTTACCATTCCTGAGAAGCAGATTCAATTTTAGAAGTCAATACCCAGGTCTCTGTTGGGAGGTCATTCTCCTTGAATTTCTTGTGTTCCTGCAATCAGAAATAGTGGGCAGAGGCACTGCTGGCCTTTATTCTAGAGTCTTTTTAAGGATATTTGTATAATGAATGACCTTGAAAGACAGAGAGGGTGACTTCCTCTGGGAAAATCATTCTCAGCTGGAGGTGACTTTGCTTCCAAGGGGATATTTGGCAAATTCTGGGGCCACTTTTGATGGTCATAACTGGAGGAATGCTAGTGGATCTAGCAGGTGGTGGCCAGGGATGTTGCTAAATATCTTGTTATGCACATGACAATCTTCACAACAAAAATTATCCAGCCCAAAATGTCAATAGTGCTGAGATTGGGAAACTGTGCTCTGGTATGTTTATTGTCCAGTATACTAAAGATAATGTCTCCCTATAATACAAAGATCAAGCAAGTTTACAGTCCATTATAAAATATTTAATGGCGTTGAATTGTACACCTAAGAACACAAAAATTATACATATTTTGTACATAAATTTTGTTTAATGTATACTTTTCCATAATAAAAACATTTAAAAAAAGATTTAGGTTCCCTAGACTTGAGGTTCTTCCTCTGAAAGGCAAACCACTGTGTGTATCATCCCCTTCTCATTGTGGGAATGGGTTCTTGGGTACACATGCTGTGAGCAATAAAGTTCTTTGTCTTTGTCCCAGTAGTCCCGTGTCTTCTGCCAGCACCCATGAAACTGTGGCAGGCTAGCATGTTCTCTTGCTAGTAGAGTACAACTTCAGATCTTTCTTAGTTCTTGCTAACCTCTGCCAGTACCATCTAGCATGTATGTTTGTGTGTGTGTATATGCAGATGTATTTGTATATGTGTGTTATAGGGCATCGTGGACTAATGCCAGCTATGAAAGAGTCTGAGCTCCGTCCCAAGATCCAGACTCTTTTTATTAGAGACAATTTCTTCTTGATGATGGACCTAGTACTACTTCCAGACTTAGTGAGAAATTGAAGAATGTTCACATCCTTTCATTTGGGGGGAAGGCCAGAACAAATACCCTTCTGTAGGGGGAAGTTTAGGTTTAATAACGGTAAGGTATTCTTTTAAAAATTGCTTGCTTTTTGTATGGGCATTCCAAATCAATCTGGGTTTGACCATCAGCAATGGAGCAAGTATCTAATTAGCCAATACCTGTGATTGTACCCTGGCACTGATGACCCATATGTCAATATGCTCCATTTATAAAATAATGCTTTCCAAACTCAGGAGGCAAGAAATGAACCCGCTTCATTTGAATTAAGTAAATTGCCCCTAGTATTTAAAGATAAGACAAGAGAATCCACCATCTCAGAAACACAGGCAAGCAAATAACTATGCAATTACCAAATAAACTATTGTATTTTGGATTTTGTTCCATTGGACAGTAGAGAGCAGAATATGGGGATAATAACTTTAGAGTGGTTTTGGATAGTTTTACTGCTTTTCCCACCAGTTAGTTTGCAGTTGATTTTGAGTAGTAAAGTGATGACAATTGCAAAAATATTTTTATGCTAAATGCTTTCATTAAATAGCATTTAAGTCAGCATTATGAACATTGGAGTACTGATTTTTTTAATTGGAGGCTTCTATATAGATTATTTTCTTATGTATTTATTTTGAATTTATTTTTAACTCAAAGTTATATATATATTAAGAGTCAGCCAGTTCAACAAAGATTATGGCAAAAATAGCCACCACCTGCCCCACTACTCCTCACTTTAGTTCCTGTTCCACAGAGTAACTGACTTGAAACTAGTTTAACTATTTCTCATGGAATGCAATGCTGTGTTTCTAACCCTTTCCCCCATTTTAATACCTCTGACGTTCTTGAGTATTACAAATGATGGCATGTCATAATTAATTGGCACTTAATTTTTTTATTTTTAGATGTACATAAAATAATGAAGATCCTTTTAATTGGTGGCATCTCAAATTTGATAAAATAAATCTCTTGGTATTTATTTATTTATTTATCTATTCATTCATTCACTCATTTATTTATTTTTAAAACTTGTTTAAAAGAGAATAGCAAATCTTATTATTATATTGTAGCGGGAACTGTCCACAGAGAGAGACAGAATACCGAGGTGTCTTAGAAAGCAGCGTTTATTTGAGTCTTTTTTAGCTCTCAGCTAAAAAAAAACACACACACACACACATTTGTTCAATCTGCTGTGTTTACCCAGAAATCACTTTCACACTAATCCATCAGAAGGAAACTAAGCTGTTTTCATGTCCAAAGGCTGAGCCAGTTTTATTTTTAAATTTAGATATTATTTGTTGACCTTCTATGTAATGACTATGGAAGATGATTATTTAGATTTCTTACCCCTCACTCCCAACAAAAATAAGGCCACTTGCCCACAAGCACACACATATGCCTCTCCCCCTTTTTTTTCTTTCGACTATAGCTTTATATATTTAATCAATACATTGTTCTCACTATGTAAGTGTTCTTCTTAGCAGAACCATTTAGTGTACTTTGGTTACATTTCCTTTCTTGTGCTGTCTCTTTTTCTCCTCCTCCCGGGATTAGTGATTGCCATTTTTTTTACTTGCTTCATTTCTATGTATCTGTTACCAAGTCATCTCCAACTCTGCCAGAACTGTTAGTCTCCTCCAGATACATTCAAACACATGCAGTGATGTTGGAATCTTAATTTAATCTTTTCTTCAAGCCCCCCAGTCACCTGCCACAAGCTAATGAGTTGTTCTCTAGATCTGCTTTTCAGAGTTATCCTGGGATTATTCTTCACCTTTATTTTGAAAATTTTATTTGCTTCATCTGTGTACATTTCTCCTATGTCTTGGATTCTGTATCTTCCTCTTTGTCTGTTCTTTCTTCATTTTTTTGTGGATTTACCTCTAGTAGCCTCCAGAGAAAAGCTTCATGAGAAGCACATTGTTTTGAGACTTTGCAAGTCTGAAAAATGCCTTTTTTTCCACTACTCAAAATTGACTACAAGTATGGCTATGTATCAAATTCTAGGATTGATATGATTTCTCTCAGAATTTTGAAAGCATCATTCAATTTTTCTTCTTTTCCAGAATGACAGTTGAAAAGTTTGATGCCACTGTTTCTTTATATGCAAGCTTTTCCCTCTCTAGAAGTTTTTAGACTCTTTTATTTGTTCTTGGTATTCTAAAAATTTTTGATTATGCTTCTTGGTGTAGGTCTTTTTGCTTATTTGGACTCGGCACACAATGAGCTTTTTTTTTAAAGTTCTGGAAAAAAACCAGTAAAATTATGTCTTTGATACTTTCCTTCTTCCTTTTTTCCAATTTCTCTTTGGAATTCCAGGTATTTTGAAATAGGGCCTCCTAAACTGATCTACTAATTGTCTTTCCTACTATTCATCTCTGTGAATTTTTTCCTACTTTTTTTTCAACTTTCTCAACTTTTTTTTAAACAAAAAGCCTCAACTTTTTCCCCCAATGGTTGCTTTTTCCCTAATCATCATATTTTTAACTTCAAAGATCTTTTTCATATTCTCTGAATGTTCCTTTTTATAATATTCTATTCTTGTGTTATGTTTGTGATATCTACCCATAGCTCATCAAGGATTGATGCTCTATTATTTTAAACTTTATTTTCCTGTCCTATCTTTGTTTCTTCTGTGTTTCTGTTTTTAGTTTCTTTCTACATTTTTGTCTCAGTCTCCATATAAGGGACTTTCCTTTGCAGGCTGGTTAGATTTTAGAGCAAGGCATCAGGGAAATGCTGTGCACATCAGCAGAGCTCATCAGGCGGGGGAATTTCACTGTAGTGAGATTGGTTTTGGCCATCTCATTGGCAGACCCCCTTCAGTTTTTAGTATCTGTAGGTATTGCTCTTTTGGGCTGGTCTATTTCCTTTGAGAAGAATCTTTCCTTCACTTGCTTTGGTGGTGTAAGCCCAGCTGTCATTATTTTGGGATCTGACTGTGGGAAGGAGTTTTGGGCATTGCCATTAAGTCACGAAACTGATTTTCCTTGGTTTTAGGATAGTTCCCTTGTTATCAGATGTGCCTGAGCTCATCTTTCTTATAGTTTAACATCTCCAGTAAACAAACCTCCTGTATTTCTCAAAAGAGTGATCTTGAGGGGTGTCTGTTTGCTTCTTTTAAAAACTTTAAGTCAATCCACCTGTTCTTAGCCACACCTGTCTATGCTCCTTATTCCAAAGACAGATGATGCTGCCAATCCCCTAGATTTCCTGAAGTTTTAAAGTAGGTAAAGGCTTGTTTCTTGGCTTCTCTCTCTGCAAGCTCAAATTTTAGCTTTCTCAGGTCTGCTGTCATTGTCTCCACATTCATTTGCTTTACGGTTTCCCAAATTTTGTGGTTGTTATTTACTTTTCAGTCTTCAGTGTCATTATGGGTTAATCTCCTTTAAGTTGCCTTTACTGATACTTTAGAGGGGCATCAAAAGGGAGCTAAAAAAGACTCAAAAACACACACACATTTGTTCAATCTGATGTGTTTGCCCAGAAATAACTTTCACACTAATCCATCAGAAGGAAACTAAGCTGTCTTCATATAATCTACCCCAGGGATGACAAACTGGCAACTAGTGACCAGATTCCTGAGGAAGAATTGTATTTGATGGGTACACGGCTTATATCTCTTTAGTGGGCCATGTATTCTTCAGTTTACTAGAGGTTGGAGCACTCCCTACTGTCTCTCACTTGTCCTCAATTATATATTTATGTTTTTTGCCCAGCCACTAGGGTCATTTGAACTTGTGACTATTGGTCTACACAAATGGAATATAATGCCATTTTAAAGAGTCTGAAGCTTAGGGGCTAGAACCTGAAACAGGAGATTTGAAATCAAAATATGCCCTTAACATAGTTTTGTTTTCCATTTCTTGACTTGGGCTCATCACTGCCTCCACCTGTTACTTATGGAGAATAAGCGGTCACCTGCAGCTTCTCTTGTGAAAGACCAGCAAGATGAGGAGTTTTTTGTATTACTTTGTCATATACAGTAAAATACACAGAAAGATAAAGGAGGCTGCTTTCTCTGATCAGACCTTCAAATCTACTTCAGTGAAATGTATTGACTAAATAGAATGATAAAATGTTTACCTCCAGAAGGAAACCTGGCCCAAACTCCTTATTCTTCCATTGAAGAAACAAATCCCCACGACAGGGAAATCCATTTTCCCACAGAGACACAGCCTGTTGGTGGTGGAGTCACCACAGGAGTCTGGGGGGTGAAGGACGGGGTCCTGGCTTCTTGTTAGGCACTGGACACCCCAGAAAAGGGGAGTGAAGAGATTAGAGACTTCCAATTGCCCATAAATAGCAGCATTTTCTGTCTGAATAGAGGGCCACTCAACCTTCACTGCCTTTTCTGAACTGAAAGGAATAGTGTGCAAACAAATATATTCACCATTCTTTATTTTCAAGTCATATCCTCTTAATGAATCATATCAATATTTGGTGCTGTAAGCATCACACATGACTGAAAGAGTTAGGATAAGAATAACTAGTGTTCTTAGTTTTCCTGTGCATCATCAGTAAGGCTTTTTGTGGCATCATGTTTGTAGATTTGTTTTTAATTGATAGAAATGTTGTTAAGCATTAGAATGTAGCCTTCAGGGATTTCTGATGTAAATGAAAGGAAATAAACATTTACTTCTAAAGTGAGACATTTTCATGGGGAATTTTTTTCTAATGATAACTAAGTATTCTTATGCCATCTAAATATAAGCTTTCCATTTATTTTATATTCTCTCATGGGTGTCACAAAACTTGTGGGGCTTGAATGGGCCTGAGTGAACCAGCTCCAGCTGATGGCCGGCCACAGCTTCTCTCTTCTTCTATATTTATAGGGTCATGTCTCTGAATGTAACTACCCTTTTTGTAGGTCTTTGTGCCTTCAAACCACACCTAACCCCATTTTTTTTTTCTATTTCTGTGAAAGTAAGTCTCTGAAAGCTGAAAACAAGAAGTGGTACTTTGCTATCATGAAAAATTGAAACTGATTATTTTAAAACACCTCATTCAACTTGGGTAGGAGATGATTTTAGTTTCCATGGGAACAGGAATAAAAACAAGTGCAATAACTTCTGTACTTTCAACATCTATGCCTGAATACTGCCATAAAATCCACAGAAATACCTTCTACCCCAAAGCCTATCACAATCACACACTTTCTCAAATTTCAAATGTAGCAAACATTGCATTAAAAAAATGGACATCTAAGGTAGTCTTTTAATTTTTATTGATTTTAACCTCCAATTTTTATGTCTAGTTTATTTTAGGGAGAGAGAACTGAGAGGTAGGAATGGAGTGGCTAGATAGGATATCTCTACTAGAAATTTCTAACTTGTGCTGTTATTTAAGATAGCAGAGGTCTTAAGCATTTAAATATATCCCTCAAGAATTCTGATGTAAATATGAAAAATATCAACATTTACTTCTAAAGTAGGCTAGACATTAGCTGTGGTCTCTGTTTATATACTTTTTCCCATTTCTAATTTTTGTGCTGTCAGAGGTGTGATGTAAGTTCAAAGTATAAGTCATCTGGGCAGCCCCATCTGTCATGGAAATACCTTCCAAGTAATTGATGCTTTCGATATTTTGTGGCTTATTTCCATATGATTTCCATATTCCATCTTCTTTCCCCTTACCACTCAGGAATCCTGAGTTAACCTTAGTAACTGCATGCATATTCTCCAAAAAACCTGAATACTTATGGTTTCCCCTGAGCTGTCCCTGCTAGGATGTAGCCAGTGATAATAACTACCAGACCTTTTCTGTCTTGCCACTCAAATCAACCATTTTCTCAGAATGTCAGTTACAAAATAAACAGCAAGATATGCATGGAGGCAAAACCAGGCAAAATGCACTCAAAATGACAATGCTGGTGTCATGTTAAGGAGAAAATCTGGTATAGCTTTCTAATAGCAAATACTAAGAGCAATTACTTATAATAAATAATGACCTTTTTGAAAGATAGAAGTCTAGACTTTCTTATGAAAACCTCTCTGTTTAAGAGTACATGTTATATGTAATTGTACATATATGTGTAATATGTCCGTTAATCCAGTTGCATTCTGGATGCATGTCAGAGAAGCTGTGAAGTTGGATCCTCTGAGCTTAAATGACTTCTGCGATCATTGTTATACCATTATGTATATCAGTTTGAAAGGATTTTTAAAATAGAGTATAATGAATGCCATTTTTCAACTCTAGTAAAACAGAATTTTGCTTTATAGAGTATAGTATTACACAATTACTCATAGGCATGAGTTATTCCTGAAATTTCAGGATGTATGTGTACTCCTTGGAGAAACAATTTCCACCTGGAAACTGGTTTTTTTAAAATTTTAGTCACAAAAATGACGAAAATTTGACATAAATGTCAGAGGAGAAGACTTTGAACATAGTTAAAAATATTTTTCTGATTTATTGCTTTAGCAGTGATGTTTCTTTTTGATAACATAACTCTTAATAAACAGTGGCATGGTGATGTAATTAGAACAAATCTTGTAGAACTGTCTTTATGGCCAAAAATAATTCTGTCAACAGTCAGTCCTTCCATTTTCTCCCAGCTTTTAGTAAATTGACTGGTAATTTTAAATATAATGTTGAAACCTTCATTTGAAGAGGCATTAGTACAATTAGAACTTTTAACCAATTATTATTATTATTTTTTGAGACAGAGTCTCATTCTGTCACCCAGGCTGATAGGCAGTGGTGTAATTATGGCTCACCTAAGCCTCAACTTCCTGGGCTCAGGTGATCCCTCCACCTCAGCCACCTGAGTAGCTGGGACTTCAGGCATGCGCCATCATGTCCAGCTAGTTTTTGTAGTTTCTTGTAGAGATGACATCTCACTATGTTGCCTACACTGGTTTCAAACTCCTGGGCTCCAGCAATTCTCCTGGCTCGGCCTCCCAAAGAGCTGACATTATAGGCATAAGCCGCTGCACCCAGACAAAAATGCTTTTTTTTTTTTTTAAGTGGCATATTTTTGACCATATTGTGTTATATGTGGTTCAGAGCCTTACCATGCACAGTGTCCTTTGGCAACATCAGCATCACCCAGAGCTGTTAGAGTCACAGAGGCTCAGAAATTCTGGCTTAGAATATGCATTTGACAGGATCCTCAGGTGATAGTGAGGCACTGACTTAGAAGATGCTAGGCAGCAAGTAACTGTTTAGCATTGAGTTTAGGATATGCCTTTGCTCAGTGCCTTCATTATCTTGGGGGAGATAGTTATGACAATCTACTGATCAAAAAAGAATTCAAATCCCTCTGTCACTAGTTGTGGGATTAGAGGCAAGTTCACCTAATTCCCTATGCTTCAGTTTTCTTGTCTGTAAACTGGAATCATTATAGTATTTTCTCAAATAATTGTTGTGGGTTAGTTTAAATATGATTTTGCGTCTGAAGTACATAGAGCATAGCACCAGGTACCTGAAGAGTGCTGAATGAATGTGAGCCTTCCCTTCCTCAACAGTACTTTCCTGAAGGCTTAAGCAACAGAAGTTTATTTTCTCATATTTCTAAAGGTTAAAAGTCCAAGATCAAGGTGTTGGCAAGGTTGGTTTCTTCTTAGGCCTCTCTTCTTGGCTTGGAGATGGCTCCCTTCTCCATATGTCTTCACATAGTCTTTGCTCTGGGTGTGTCTGTGTTCTAATCTCCTCTTCTTATAAGAACACCAATGATATTGGATTAGGGCCCACCCTAATTTTAACTTGATTACCTCTTTAAAGACTCTATCACCAAATATAGTCAATCACATTCTGAGGTACTGGGCTTAAGATATCAACATACGAATTGAAGGGGTGAGGGCATAATTCAGCCCCCCAAAAGTGAGAAATGGTGTTTGTCTCTGATGTGATGCTGCTTTATTGATCAAAAGGCTAATATTCAGGGAGCAGAGTCAGCTTTTAAAGTCTATGTCTGGGTCAAGTGTGGTGGCTCATATGTGTAATCCCCTGTACTTTGGGAGGCCGAGTGAGACCATGTCTCTACAAAATAAAAATAAATAAATAAATAACTGGGCATGGTGGCATGTATCTGTAGTCCCAGCTACACAGGAGACTGAGGTGGAAAAAATCGCCTGAGCCCAGGAGGTCAAGACTGTGGTGAACTGTGATTGTGCTACTGCACTTTGACCTGGGTAACAGAGTGAGACTCTGACTCAAATAAAATAAAATAAACATAAAATAAAATAAAGCCTATGTCTGTAAGAAATATGATTAGGAATGAGTAGAGAGGGGAGAAGCAGAGACACAGCACCCACCTCAGCCCAACCAGTCCCTCTGCCTCATTCGTTCATTACACATATACTGGGGGCAGGCCTTATCCAGGTGCCTAATTACTATGGTGACCAAAGGCCACTATCCTTCAGTAGGAACTAGTGATTTTTTGTTTGTTTTTATGATGCTGATGAAAGATGTCACTCACTGGCCATGTAACCCTTGGTAAGTTGCTTCACTTCCTCTGGCTCAATTTCCCATTCTAAACAATGGAAATGATCATTTCTGCCTTCAGGTTGGGAAGATGAAATGAGAAACGAATTCATTTCATTAGTTATGAAGTTGAGATGCATAATATGATACCTAAATGGATGGCATTGTTATATCTATAACAATGCTATTGCCAGTCTGTCATTTCAACTGAAGCCAAAGTAATATATTATTTAAGTGCACATACTCATTTATGGAAGTCATCTTTGTTTAGTATCTCTTGCTGACACATTTGTATTACTTTTGAAGGTGGATAGCAGTTCAGAAACAACAACAAAAAAAGACTGTTGGATGGTAAATTTGTTGTGAAAAATGCATGCCAGACAATTTGGAAGCAAAAGATAAACATAACTAAGAGTGAGGATGATTAGTCTATGTAAACCAGACCTAAGTCTCAATGGACCAGAAGTTGCCGTGACAGGCATTAGTTCTGAGTTGTGTGAGGGATACGATTCCTCTTCGATTGTTTTTCTTTCTTTCTTTTTTTTTGAGTTGGAGTCTCACTCTGTTGCCCAGGCTGGAGTGCAGTGGCATGCTCATGGCTACCGCAGCCTTGACCTGCTGGGCTCAGGTGATCCTTCTGCCTCAGCCTTCCAAATAGCTGGATGGTTCTTCTGCAGTGAGGAATGAAGGGGATTGAGAAAGTGTGCAATTTGCTACTCCTTTTCTTCTTGTATTTCTTTTTATCTTAAAGAATAGCTCCCCCTACCCTGGATACCCACCTTCATGTAGGAGGTATATTCTTTTCCTTCTTGCAGACCCTCACTATGGTATAGATTTTATCTGTGTATGTGTATGTATGGGTGTAAAACCCAGTGTTCCTTCTGGGGATGATTTGATTGATGTATACACTGGAAACATCTTTAATAATTTAATGCCTGCTTCAAAGGAGATTACACCAAAAAGCACATTGCTTTTCATTTATTCATTACATATCTGTCATAGCAGCATTTTTTTTTTTGCTGTGAATTGTAGTGTTATTATAATAATAAATTTCGTTCCAGACTCAGGATATTTTAAAGGATTATAAGCCTTTTAACTAATGTTACCATCTTATTTAAATTGATCAAATTGGTATTTCAGCCCCATAATCTTGCATTTCTTAAAGTTGAGCTAACCAGATGTGGCTTCATTTGATAACTGCTAAAATAGCTGTGCTGGGAAAGTCTAATAGAAATAATGGGATAAAAGCATAATACTGCTTGTTAGTGGTGGTGGTAATAATGGCAAAGAGAACAGGGCCTGAGTCCAGGGCTGGGTGTCTTCTTCCTTAAAAAGAAATTAGGGTATATGCCAGCCCTTTGCATTAAAAATGCGTGTGTGTGTGTGTGTGTGTGTGTGTGTGTGTGTGTGTGTTTGGGGATTGGGAGTAAGAAAGAAGTAAGACTGAGAAATACAAAACTGAAAAATAACACACTATCATTTTGCAATTTTTAAGTATAAATCCAGGTGACAAGAAAGGAAAATAGGCTTTTTCCCACTTAGAAGTGGTCACCTTAATAGAAGGACAATAAATTAAAAGTGTACACTTGTAATTTATCCTCAGAGAGGCAAAAAATATGCCTAGACTCCTAAGCAATTACAGTAAATTATGAGTCTTTTGTTATTATTTTTTATTAAGAAATGCTGTATAATTTCTCTTTAAAACCAAAAACAAAGTTGCTCTGCATAGGCAAGTTTAGACACAGATCAAAACAGTTTCCAGGAGCATGAGTTACAATGATCCATTTTTCAGGATAATTTGAAAAGAAATCTGCTCTTATTGGCTATTAGTGCTGTAGTATTCCTGGGGTTTTGCCATGTGCTACCTCAGGTACTCTACCTGGCAATCTTTGTAATGTCTCCTCCCTAGATCACATCAGAAGTTGTTGGTAGAAATCCCAAAATGTTTTGTTTTCAGATCGGTAATCCTTGAACTAGTAAAAGTAATGTTGCCTACTGCAATTGTCATGTTTTATTGCCTTGAAAGTACATGGATGTCCTTACATAGTGACTTCTTGTGTTATTTGTTTAAGGAGAGGATACCAGGACTTCGGGACAAGAACAGCTTTGGTTCCCACCCTTGCCCTACTTGTTCATCTGTCCTCTAATGTGGAAAGTGTTGAGGGATTTCTCATTTTCCTTATTTGTGTAACTGGTGTAAGAATGTACCCCACAGGGCTACTGTGATGGTTGCATGAGATGATGAATGTGTAAGTGCTGAGCCTGACGTTTGGCACAGAGGGCTGCTCGGCGTTCGCATTTCAACGTGTCCCTCCCTCCTCGCCTGTTGCTCTCCAGCCACAAACACTGTTGGCGTGTCATCATAGAAGTCTGTGGCTAGAACAAGTGAGGCCTGGCAGCAGGCTGCCACACCCCACCTGGAAGTGCCCTTTTTCGGGGGGGGCAGTGCTCTTGCTGCTTCTCTCCTCATGGTACATCATGATGTGATTTATTTACGAGTCTTTCCTGCCCACTGTGCTCTGACCTCTTCAATGTCAGAGACTGTGGTATTTGTCTCTGAATGCCTGGCACTCAGAGTTATGCTTATCACAGACAGGTGCCTTAGGCTTAATCCCTGAAGTCATGGTGACTGAGAGTCCCTCAAACGTCTCTCAGAGTCCCATAGTCACCATGTGCCCTGTCCTGCAGAGTCTGTAAGAAGGGAACTTGTTGCCTCTGGGCACTTCTTTTGGCATGATAGTGGGGAGTCATCCACGGTGTTTTTTCTGAGCTGGTTTTTTTTTTTGGTCTGTCTTCCCCCTTGTAGGTCCCCTCTCTCTGTCTTAGTGTCTTATTACAGGAAGCCCCTCTACTTCCTGGTGTGGGCTGCCTTCCTGCACTTCCTTGATGCACTTGCTCTGCACTGATGCAGAAGTGTAATCTTTGGCTCAGGATATTTCCTCTACTCTGTTTTGATTTATCTTATTTTATTTCTTTTTGTGAAAAACTACTCATTACATAAAATTCAGCATTTTTTTTTTAGTCAACTTCTCACTCTGTCATTCAGGCTTGAGTGTAGTGGCATGATCATGGTTCACTGCAGCCTTGGACTCCTGGGCTGAAGGGACCCACCTTCCTCAGCCTCCTGAGTAGCTGGGACTACAGGCACTTGCCACCATGCCCAGCTAATTTTTTAAAAAATGTTTTGTGGAGGTGAGATCTTGCTATGCTGCATAGGCTGGTCTTGAACTCCTGGGCTCAAATGATCCTCTTGTCTTGGCCTCCAGCCGCCGCACCTGCCCAAAATTTAGCAACTTAACTATTTTTAAGTGTACGTGCAGTTCAGTGGTGTTACATACATTCACAATGTTGTGTAGTCACCATTGCTATCCATCTCCAAAACTCTTTCCATCTTGCAAAACTTAAGCTCCATAGCCATTAAACAACTCCTCATTCATGCCTCCCCCAGGCTGCAACCACTATTCTACTTTCTATCTCTGTAATTTTGACTACCCTATGCACCTCATGTAAGTGGAATAATACTGTATTTGTCTTTTTTTGTGAGTGGCTTATTTTACTTAGCATAATATCTTCAAGTTTCACCCATTTTTTTGTAGCATGTAATAGCATTTCCTTGTATTGTAAAGCGGAATAATATTCCACTGTATGAACATACCACATTTATCCATTGATCTGTTGATGAAGACTTTCTTGAGTTGCTTTCACATTTTAAGTATTGTGAATAATTATGCTATGAACAATGTGAATATTTGTGAACAATTGGTATTATTGAAAAGAATTCTGCTAGATACAAATATCTCTTCAAAACCCTGCTTTCAGTTCTTTTGGGTATAAACACAAAAGTGGAATTGCTGGATCATACGATAATTCTATTGTTAATTTTCTAAGGAACCACCATACTGTTTTCCAGGTGGTGGTAACATTTTACATTCCCATCATCAGTGCATAAGGGTTCCAGCTTCCCCACATTCTTGTCAACATTTTTTTTTCTGTTCTTTTTTTTTTTAATAGTAGCCATCCTAATAGGTGTGAGGTAGTATCTCATTGTAGTTTTAATTTGCATTTCCCCAATTATTAGTGATGTTGAGCATCTGTTCATATGCCAATTGGCCATTTGTATACTTTCTTTGCAGAAATGTCTGTTCAAGTCCTTAGTTCATTTTTCGATCAGGTATTTGCTTTTTGCTGTTGAGTTTTAGGAGTTCTCTGTATATTCTGGATATCAATCTGTTACCAGATATATGATTTGCCAATATTTTTTCCCATTCTGTGAGTTGTCCTTTTACTCTGTGGTAGTGTCTTGATGCTCAAAAGTTTTACATTTTTATGAAGTCCAATTCATCTGCTTTTTTCTTTTGTTGCCTGTGCCTTCGGTGTCATAAAGTTTTTGCCCTGTATTTTCTTCTGTAAGCTTTGTAGTTTTAGGTATTACATTTAGGTCTTTGATTCATTTTGAATTAATTTTTGAATTTGTTGTTAGGTAAGGGTCAACTTTATTCTTTTGCATGAGGATAGCAAGGTTTTCCAGCATCATTTATTGAAGACTGTTCTTTTCCTATTGAATGGTCTCAGTACCTTTGTCAAAAATCATTTAACGGTACATGTAAGGGTGTATATCTATACTCTCTATTCTATCTTATTGATCTTTTTGTCTGTCTTTATGTCAGCACCACACTAGTTTTGATTACTGTAGCTTTGTAGTAAATTTTGAAATTGAGAAATGTGAATCCTCCAGCTTTGTTCTTTTTTTTTTCAAATTTGTTTTGGCTGTTCAGGGTTTCTTGAGATTCCATATGAATTGTAGGATGGGTTTTTCTGTTTCTGCAAAAAAGTCCTTGGGATTTTGATAGGGGTTGCACTGAACATGTGGATCACTTTGAGTATTATTGACAACAATATTAAGTCTTCTAATAAATTAACATGAGATGTGTTTCTATTTATTTATGTCTTTTAAAATTTATTTCAGTGGTGTTTTGTAGTTTTTGTTGTAAAAGTCTTTCACCTTGGTAAGTTTATTCCTTTTATTTTTTTATTTTTGGTGCTATTATAAATGGAGTTTTTTTGTTATCTCTTTTCAAGGTTGTTCATTGTTAGTGTATAAAAATGCCTTCTCTGCTCTGCTTTTATAATGACAATGCCCACCATCCCCCTTTCAACCTCTCCCTTCCTCATCATTTCAAGTGTGTGTGCCTCAATGCTTTGCCTGTTCTTGCTCCCTTTGGAGAGAGGGTGGGACAGGGATCTGGTGGGGAGATGGGAAAATGCTATTCTCTCCTGTAGAAATTGGAGACTTTTCAGTTATTTAAGTCCCATGCATTAAAAACTAGAAAATCCTTACTGAGCATTGTGGATCACATTTCATAAATCTTTACCTTTTCTTTTAGCACTGTCTGACAGATCCATCTCCCTCCCAACCTGAGTTTCTTCCAGCATTCTACCTTCCTCCGAGCCTCACCATGGTGATGTGCTTAGGGATAGCTAGAACTCTCAGCTATGTATGAGAGCTGCCAATTCTCTTAGGCATTGTGTGGAGAGCTGTTTACATTCCGTGCCAGAAAACCTTTTACATCCTGGTGCCATTACTCTCACTTTTAGCTCAAATAATGTATCATAGCCAATGGGAAGGAATTTCAGTATTTTGTAGGATCAGGCACTTATTTGACATTAAGTATCTGAATGAAATTTGAACAACCCAGTTTCACTGGGTCATTTAATCTATGTGATGACAAACACTATGGTTTTCACAATATCTTAAGAACAATTAGTTTTTGTCCTTCATTTATAAAGTGCATCTTGAGTATCAGATAATTAAATTTGAGACTTTATTTTTGACAGAAAATAAGAATTCACGATTCCAATTTTTTCTTCTTCAAAATAGTGTAATGTGGGGTTTTATTCTGAACTTTTAGTCTACTCCCTTTCATTTCCTTCCTTTTTAACTTTCCAAACTGAAAGCATTATGTTAACTTTTATACAAAGACTATTAATGATCCCATAGCAATTATTTGGTTAGGTAGAGGAGAATGGATTTCCAGAGGTGAAAGGAAGGTCAGGGCTAATTGAGTCCCAAACCCTCATTTTACAGGAACTGGAGGATTAAGTGACTTGTTCAATGTCAGGCAGTTAGACAGCCCTAGGATCCTAACATAGAATGAATCCTGTGTTCTTTCTACCCTACCATTACACACACACACACACACACACACACACACAAACCCCAAAAAACTATTATTTTATTGATGACAATGAAGAAATATGGTAACTCAAGGAAAGCATGTATCATAACAAATGGAAGGAATGCCAATGTTTTGTAGGATCTGTTATGTGCCAGGTACTGTGCTTAGCACTTTATAAATTTTTTTCATTTGGTTTTCATGGAAGTTTTATTATATTCTCATTTTACAAATGGGGAATTTGAAACTCACAGAAATTAGGTAAGTGCCTGTTCAGGACTTGTGGGTCTTTTTCCAAAATCTTGGCTCTGTAGCTCAGTCTCCTGTTTTCTCTTGAAGCAGATTTACATGTATCCAAATAACAATAAAGTGCTTAATTAGAGTTTATAAAATACTTTAACATTTACTATTTTTATGGAGAGATCATATGGTTTCCTGGCCTTGAGTCTGCATGACAATCAATTATTGCATTTGGAGACAAACTGTCAACTCTCTTAGGTAGTGTGTAGAGAGCTGTCTACATTTCATGTCAGAAAATCTAATCTCACATCTTGGTGCCATTCCCCTAACCCTTACCTCTGAGGGTGATTATCTCTCCACAGAGGACTTTGTTTAAATCTCATCTCCGGGTCAGACACTTCACTAGACACTGGCCAAGGAGTCTTTGTGTTTTTTTTCCCCCTACCTGCATGGGACTTACAAGTACTGATTCTGGAATCACATGCATAGTTTAAATTCTGGCGAAACCTTGGGTTAGATACTTGGCTCTTTGTGCCTTAATTTTCTCATCTGTTAAATGGGAATGATACCAACTTCACAGGATTGTCATGAGGATTAAATGAGAAAGACTTGTGGAGTGTGGCATATGACAGGTACTCAGTGTAAGTAAACACATTATGTACTGTAAAATACTATGCAGTGTAAGGGCCTTTTACTTGTCTGTAATGTAAAAATTATTACATTACTATGACGTGCAATGGAAAATCTCTGTTACACTTCTTACTTTTATCCATTATTCCCTTTGGTCTATCAGAGTCCAGCAGAAATAGTAGATGAGAAAGAAGATGGAGAGAAAGCAAACAAGGATGAAGAACAGAAAGAAGATTTTTCAGGAATGAATGGTAAAGTGGAAGAGGAAGGAGGTGCAGAGGCTACAGATGCCCCTGAGCAAGTTGAGGAGATCCCAGGTCACAGTGAGGAACAGGCAGGTCCTGCTCGTGTGAATGGAGGCACAGATGAAGAAAATGGTGAGGAAATGGACCAAATTAACAGTGAGCTTCAACCATTAGTGGATGAGGAAAGAAAGTCTCAAGGATCTGGCAGTGGAAAAGTTGAGGTATTTCTATTGCTTTTGCTTACTTATGTACTTGCATGGATATGTGTGTATGCATGAACATGTGTATTTGTGCATGTGTGCATGTAGGATTTACATTGAAGCCATTTATGGTTGAGCAGGAAAAATGTAACGCCATTTAATTCATTTCTTATACTACTTATTTCAGTTGGTTGACAAGTACTGCCATCTACCTACTGACAGTCTTTCTGTCATCCATATATTTATACATTCATCCATCCATCTCCTACCTCATTCAACAAAAACTTTACAGAGCCTTCTAAGAACATACATCATAAAAGAGTGAAATTAAACAACAAAAATAAATTAGGACCAGAGTAGATACAAACCAGACAAGAATATTGAGACCAGTGAGATTTAGACATGAAATGAATTACACCATCTCTATTATGGGTGACTTATTTGCCCTTCAGAAGCATTGAGTCTAGCTTGCTTAGCCCACCTTAAATGGGTTAATTGAATTAAGCTTTCAACACACAAGACATTTAATATATAGTTCTGTTTATTATACAGAGAAATTAAAGAAATATGTGGTGAAAGACAAAGAACAAAGATAGAAAAATGGAAGAAGCCTCTCTTTGTTGTTGTTTTTTCCTTCTTTTTTTTTCTTATAAAGTTGTGGGGTACAATTCAGGGTTGCTTATACAAACGTTGATTATACAGGTACCCTTGTTGGTGAGGTGTACCCCTCCCCTAGCAGTTTCCCTCAACTGCCAATCTCACCTCCCCCCGACAATTTCCCACTACTGCCAACCCCTTTCTTATAGTATTATTTTGTTCAAGGTCTGCTTATGAGTGAGAACAAAAGATACTCTGTCTTTTGTTTCTGTGATAGATCACTGAGTATGATCAACTCTAAATCCATTCAAGTTGCTGCGAAGTCCATATGTTTGTCCTTCCTTATGGCTGCATAATATTCCATTGTGTATATGTACCATTTTTAAAATCCAGTCCAGGTTCGATGGACAACATGGTTGGTTCCATGTTTTTACTATTGTGAATAGAGCTGCAACAAACATACATGTGCAGGTATCATTTTTGTAGAATGATTTGCGTTCCTCTGAGTATATTCCCAATAGGGGAATTGCAGGGCCACGTGGAAGGTCAATTTCTAGTTCTTTCAGAAATCGCCACACTGTCTTCCAAAGAGGTTGCACTAATTTGCATTCCCACCAGCAGTGTAGAAACATTCCTTTTTCTCCACATCCTTGCCAGCATCTGATGTTGTTTTTTTTAAAAATTAATGATGGCCATTAGAAGCCTCTCTTTGTAGCCTGTTTTCCCATCTTTGCCCTGGAGCAGGTCTCTCTCTAGTCCTGGCATTCTTGCACTGGACGGATGAAGTCCCATAGGATGGATTAAGTTCCATGCTGATGAATATGACACAGTTGCTTCTAGGCTCAAGTTGCACATCATAGCATAAGAGGCAGGATGTACTCGCAACATTCTCACCTTCTGCTTATTCCTTCTCTTTCTGTCTGTCCATCAGATCAAGGTCAACCTCCTTTAAGGCTGCAACCTCTGAAGTGGGCCTTGGTCTACCCATTCCTGGTGCCCAGCTATGTTGAGAGGGGAGTTCTTCTTGATTATTATTTACTCATCTGATTTATCTTGCTTGGGGAGAGCAAGTTTAGCAATGGCAAAATGCAAACTGTTCTTGTGGCCAGGTTTAAGTAACAGGAGAAAGTTAATCCATTGTACACCTTATTCAAAACATTTTAACATCTAAATGAAAACACTCAGCATGTCACTCATTTCATCTTTTCTCAAGGTGAGATCATCACATTCCTATGATCAATGTTTGTATACCTAAACCTGATATGTACCCCACAGCTTTATAATAAAAATTAAAATAAAAAAAAGAAATTCCCCATATGTAGTTCTACATAGTCCTCAGTGTCACTTATATGGCAGCTACAGTAGTGGGTGTCACAAAGCTCTTTATTGTAGTAGCCTTCGATAATAGTTTGCAACATGAAATCAAAGTGTAAGTCTATGTGGGACTAGATGGTAAGATCCAAGGATGAAATTTTCCAGTGGTCTAGCTTAATTCAATGTCTGGCCTAAATAGATTTTACAGAAATGAATGAATTTCAGTTACAAAAATGAATGAATTGCCTGTCCCTTAATTTTCCATAAATATAACTTTAAAAATAATTCTGTGAAGCAAAGAAGGACAAATATCTCATGATCTCACTTATGTGTGGAATCTAAACAAGTTGAACTTATAGAAACAGGAAATAGAATGGTGGTTGCCTGGGGCTGGGGGTGAGAATTGGGGAGATGTTGGTCAAAGGTTACAAAATTTCTGTTAGGAGGATTAAGTTCAAGAGAGCTATTGTACAACATGGTGACTATACTTAATAACAATGTATCATATACTTGATAATCACTCGGGGAGTAGATTTTAAGTGTTCTTGCTACAAAAGATGACAGATATGTGAAGTAATGTATAAGTTAATTAGCTCAAATTAGCCTTTCCATAGTGTATGCATATTTCAAAACATCATGTTGCCTACTATAAATATATACAATTTTTGTTTGTCAATTAAACAATTTTTAAAAGAAAAAATAGGCTATTTTGGTAGGAATTGGACAGCCGTCAAGATCAAGGTTAGGCAATTTGGTAAGGGTCTGGAATATAGGTATCTGTGATATGTAATGAGGTTGAATTCAAATTCTTGGGAACTCAACTGAGCTAGTGCCCAATTTGTGACTAGTTAGGGATTTTAAGGGCTATACAAATGCCTACCAGAAAAGTTATTCACAAAGAGGTTTAATCTTATTTGACTCGTCTCTCCCTTATAATGATGATATATTTTATTTTTGTTCTTCCTAAAATATTAGTGTAGTATACTTCAAGCATACAAATTTTTTGAGAAACCATATTTGCATGAATTATAAATTAGAGATTAATAATGAACTTATACAGAAAGATTCTTTAATAATAAAATGACTAAAGGATTTTAAGGGCTATACAAATGCCTAAAACAGAAAAGTTACTCACAAAGAGATTTAATCTTATTTGACCCATCTCTCCCTTATAATGATGATATATATTTTATTTTTGTTCTCCCTAAAGTATTAGTGTAGGTATACTTTAAGCATACACATTTTTTGAGGACCCATATTTGCAAGAATTTTAAGTTAGATATTAATAATGAACTTATACAGAAAGATTCTTTAATAATAAAATGACTACAAATTCAGTTTTCCGTGCTACATTTGTTTCATGTAACAGTTATTGTTTAATGTGAGATATGATTATAAGAAATCAGCAGGAAATACAGACAAATACACAATAGACAATTGACATTTATTGAGATTGAGCTTATGCTACAAGATACCATTTGAGATATTTCACAAGGTAACAATGTGAAGTAAGCAATAGCCTTAGTGTTTTATATATATATATATATATATAAATACACACATATATATATATATATATATATATATATATACACACACACACACATTTATTTATATATATATATAAATATATTTATTTATTTATATATATATATATATACACACACACACACATTTATTTATATATATATATATAAATACACACATATATATATATATATATATATATATATATATATAAACACACACACACATATATTTTTTCTGGGAAGAAAAAAAAAACGCTCACGTGTGGGGGACCGCGAGCTGCTCTGAGT